>WOGP01004944.1:0-13553 GCA_015342065.1 Leptinotarsa undecemlineata
ATTGTCTCTGGCTAGAAAGGGTATAGAATCGACCATAACTGGCTGGATCTATGCCATGCTAGTAAACAGAACTGCAACTACGACTCTTCAAGGCGAGACCATTAGGTTCTGAGTCACCAGGGGCTACCCTCAAGGTGAGGTACTATTTCCCCTCTCCTTTTGGACAGTCTGTTTGATGCCCTCGACAAAAGAAAAGTTGATCTGCAAGTTTATGCAGATGACCTTGTCATCCTAGCAAGGTCCACGTCGGGAAGGGTAGCTTGTAATATCCTCCAAAGCGCGTTGGAAGTTGTTGACAGTTGGTGCCTGAGGGCCTGAGATAGCAGATATCTGTCAACCCCAGCAAAACTGTGTTAATCCCCTTCACCAAGAGGAGAAAATTGAACGACCCAACGACACTTTCCCTCAATGGTGAGGTCATTCCATTTGGAACGAGAATGAAATATATTGGCGGTATCTTTGATAAAAAACTTACCTGGAACGCTTACTTGGAAAAAGTTTTACACAAAGGCACACTGTCTCTATGGATATGTCAAAGGATTTGTGGTAAAATTTGGGGTTTAGGTCCCAAGCAAATCCACTGGATTTATGTGATGATTGTAAGACCAATGATCACTTATGGTGGAATTTCCTGGTGGCCGAAGGCTTTACAGAAAACGGCCCAAGCGAAGTTCTCTGGCTTACATAGACAGGCTTGTCTGGCTATCAGTAGTGCCATCAGTACCACACTGTCAGCGGTTATGGAGATCCTTCTAGTTCCACCTTCTCTCCACGTTTTTCTGGAGAGAAAGGCTAGAAGGAGTGCATGTAGACTTGTGCACATTGCCAACTGAACAAATCAATTTAATACAGATTGCAACAGACTGTTGGTTGACACTGAAAGTCGCAGCATTCTGGAAGTGACCTTCGACTTTATGCCTCCAACTGTCAACCGCCAACTGCCTTATAAAGTACTATTCCCGAGTAGAGAGGACTGGATCCTCCGGAAGAAGGAAATATTAAGAGCAGATAGTTGTTGGTTCACAGACGGATCGAAAACACCTTCCGGTTCTGGTGAAAGTGTTTTTAGTCGCAGACCCAGGACAAAGATACCTACCTGCCTAGGAACGTTTACGTCTGTATTTCAAGCAGAAATTCACGCTATTGAATTGTGTGCGGGGAGATTGGATTTATCAAGTCAATAAAAATATTCTCGGACAGTCAAGCGGCGTTGGCAGCTCTTGGCTCCTACCGAGCAACGTCTAAATTGGTAGCAAATTGCCAAAAACGACTCTCCTCGATAGGAAGACTTAACAGATTGTCTCTGGTATAGATTCCTGGCCATGCTGGCCTGGAAGGCAATGAAGCTCCTGATTCTCCTGTAAAGAAGGGTGCTGCAAGCAGCTTCATTGGACCAGATCCTGTTATTGGCATCACTTTAGGCTTTGCCAAACAAACATTGAACACCTGGATGACATGAAGAGTTATGGACTTCTGGCAGAATCTACCAGGATTGGCTTACTCCAAAGCGTTTATTCACCCTTCGAAGCTTGATACCAAACAGTTGTTGGACTACAGTATGGATGAAACACGATGTTTAACAAGCCTTCTTACAGGTCACTGTCATTTGAATCATCATATGCAGAAACTCGGACTGTCGGAAGACAGTGTGTGTCGCCTCTGTTTGGAAAATGATGAAACAGCAGATCATTTACTTTGTGCCTGCCCTGCACAACTTAATCAGGTTTTTAGAGTTTGGCAGAGCCGTACTCTCACCATCTGACCTGAAAGACCATTCACCATACAAACTAATCGGCTTCGTTAAGAAGCTGGGTTTATTTGGTTGCGTAAGAATAGGTGTGAGCCACAATAAACCCTTGCGGGTAGCGGTGGAGGGTCGAATAGACCCACTCACTTTAAACCTAACCTAACCTAGCGTTCTCAGTAGATCATTATGACTAAATTTAACTATGTTAACGTTTTTATATTCTAGTGTCCCTACTACATACTACTTATTAGTATTACCACACTACACAGATTAGTATTACCTAACTACTACCTGTTATTGATCCTATGCTAAACTACCACTAATTTGTTATGTAGCCATCATCTCTAATATATATTTATCGGTTTTTTAATTTAAAATTATTAGGTATAAGAACAAACAAAGGATTGTTCGAAATAGGAGCTTTTTCGCTATTCATAGAACTCATGCCGCACATTTCGATTTCCAAGCTTTCGAAGGCATCCATATAATATATTCATATAATATATTCTGTTATGAAACTAGACTAGTGATTCAATATGAATGAATAAATGGATAAATAATTATACTAGTTCAATGAAGAAACGTGAACGTAAACAGCCTAGATAATAACCCAACTTAATGACATACCGATTTAATGGGTAGTTTCCTGGTGCACCTGGAGATTGTATAGATCCATGATCAGATCCAGCTATCGTTCCTCCACATTCTGTAAATATCAGGTATCTATTATATTTTGGTTCCTACATAACTGGCATAACAAGTGAATGTTTCAACTCTTACTCACTTGGATTAACTGCTCTCCAGGAGAGTTCAAACCCTTTTCCAGAAACATCAGCATTAGACCGGAACCAAAGGTAAATCGAGTTATGTGTTGTTAAGAAATTTCCTCCCAGAGGAAGTGTTTTCCCACAAAATCTTCCTAAAGTTTGTGCCGCTGTATTTGTGCCATCATGTATCTAAAAATCAAGTATTTTAAAAAATTACTAGTGGTTTTTTTCAAAGCAATCTTACTTCCAACCAGTCCATTTGACAGTTTGAAGTTTCTTCGATATCGAAATGTTCAATGGTGATATTGAGGACTTTGGATGAATTGCTCAATGTGATCGTCCAAGCACAATTTGCTCTATGATTGTAGTCTTCATATTCTCCACTAGGATACTTGAGAGTACCATTCTCTCCTCTCATGAATCCGCCACAAGCTGAAATCACGAGAAATTTATATAAGCATCAGAATACATAACGCAGGTCATTTCTCACCTTGTCTTTGAATTTGACAAAATCTTCCAACATAGCCAGCTTTACATTTACAAGTGTGATAGTTATCTATGTTCTGACATTCTCCATCATTCAAACAAGGATTTGGATTACACGGATTTCTAAGCATTACGTCACAGTTACGACCAGAATATCCCAATCGACAGGTGCATGTGTAATCGCCGGTAGAGTTGTTCATGGAACAAGCTCCATTTCTACAAGGGTTCGGAGAACATGGATGAGAAGATCGCACACATCCGTTTGGACCTATTCCGTTGCCGACATATCCAGGAGGACAAATGCATTCCACATATGAAGAACTTATTTCTGGAAACATTAGCTTTTTTTATGAATTCAGTCATAAGTCTGGCTTTAATCATAAAAGGTATATCTAAATTTTAACAGTGAACAACGTGCTAGTAATAGCACGTTGAAAAATAAAACTTCGCTAGTACTTAGCTCGCACAAGTTTCGACTTATGATGGTCTCAGCTGGTTAAAAGATTTTTACTGAGATTGTTATCAAATTATTGCATTAAAAAGAATAAAAAATGTCAGCAACTCTGACTTGAATCTATCATTCTCAGCACACCAGCCTTTGAATTCAAAAAATTGTATGTTAACCATCCACCAAAGATAGTTGAAAATATAGTTTCAATTATATTTCTAGTGTTAACTGTTTGATAAATCGATTGTAAGGTAATTTATTCCAATTAAAATGATAATCTAACTGATAGACCTACCTACTAAATCAACCAAGTTACTTGATACAAATCGTAAAAGTTTAGGATCTTTCATTAAGTGATTTCTATCTTTAAATCTAAATTAAACAAAGTGAGATATCATCGAAATTTTTTATTGTGCATAAATCAGTCTGAATTTAAACAATGGCAATGGCAGATATAACTTTAACAAGATGGTCGTTATCAGTTGTCAAATTTCGAAAGCCCCTGTATATCGAATTCACAGTTAACATATTTTCTTTATATGGTGTAGACGTGCTAGTCACTTCGTTAATATTGTCCGTGTAAGAAATTTCAGCAAATTAGTTCACTGAATTGAAAAATTTATCGGTTCCATAAACTACACATAAACTCTCAGCAAAAATTCATGAAAAATGTTTGGATTTTTTAATTAACTTACTGGAATTATCTCTGCAAGTTGCTAAATTATGACAACCACCATTATTCACGTTGCACACTCCCTGATAAGAACAAGTTATTCCATCCCCAGAGTAACCAGGAGGACACAGACCACAAATCCTAGATCCCTGCAAATGTGAATGTGAATATCAGTAAAGTTTCAGAAAAATATCAGTAAAGTCTCTCTAGTACAACTATTTTAATGATCAATAATAAATTTTATTATTTGCAAGTGGTCCCAAACTCTATACAACTCTGTTTATTCAATTAATGAAAATATTACTGAATTATTATCATTATCATCGAATATTCTTGTTGTTAGTTTTCAAAATTGAGTATACAATAAATACTGTTTCAAGAAAATGGCTTTCTTTCAACTGAATTAAATATAAAAATTAAAAAAGTATCAATAAGAAAACCGTTTTAAAATATTAGTACTGTCAAGATTTCTAATGGGAAATATCAATATTTCACCTACAATAATGATATATCTCGTTACTCTCATGATTATATTATCTTGAATCAACTCACATGAGTATTGATACATAAAACCATAGGATCAACGCTACAGCCTCCGTTGTTGGTAGCGCATTCGTCAATATCAGAGCAGTGGTATCCATTACCGGTGAATCCTAACAAAGTTGGATGGATAAATCTTTTTTCTGTGATTTATATTATAGTTTACCTGACGGGCAAGGAGCACAATAAAATGATCCCGGTACATTGATACATTCTACGTGTGGACTTACTGAACATGGTGGATGATTCAACTTGCATTCATTCACATCTATCACACAAGCTTGATTTGATCCATCGGTTGTCCAACCCTACAAAAATTCCATGATTGTAAATTCGAACCTTTCCCAAAAATTAATCATTCCTTAAAATATAACCCCATCAATTCAAATAAGATTCCTCTTGGCTGGGATTAAATCAAATAGGTGAATGAATGTCATTATGATGTCATTGATGACATCAGCAGATCAAGCTTATTCTATGACATTAAAAATCGTAATTCATGAATGAATTGTGTGTATTTTCTATAATGTTATCCAATTTGGTACTGAAGAGCCTTAGGGCAAGTGTCTTACGGCGAAACATCGAAGTATACCAGTGAGGATGACAGTGTTCCATGTAAGTGCAATTTGTTACCATTCATTCAAAGTAGAACTAATGTGAATGATCTGATTTTATTCCATAACGAATGTTTGAAATACAGACTGAGTAGAGAAAAGTATCTTCTGTATAATTCAGTGTTCATATAGAACTATTTGTTTCGAAAGAATTTTTTTCTTTCATATAAGTCAATGTTTATATGAAAGTAGCTGTTTCAGGAGGACTTACTTTCAGTTTGTGTCTGAAAGTTGCTTCTTTGCATGATTTACACATCCATGTATAGAGTTACTCATTTTCAAATTGACTCTTCCTTCCTTTCTTTGGAAGATTCCCTCATCTTTTTTTTGTATCAAGATGGAGTAGTAGAAATCCAAAAGCTTCCTTTCCCTCTTCAGGTAGATTCAAGCATTAGACAGTAGGTAATACGTTATGTATGTATAAAAATAACTTTTAGTTTACGCTTGAGGAAATTATTGTATAGCGAAACACGGGTCGCGGTGTTTGTAAAAATCTTTCACAATGAAAAGCATACAATAAACTGTATTTCAAACATATTATAATTAATAACGAAATAGTTTGTTTTATTCAAACAACGATAAAAATAAAAACAAGAATAAAAATTAATTGGTGCTCCGACGCGATTTCATTTATTCCAGTGTATTAATTAGTTTCAGGCTTATATTGTTGACGATTTTGCTAGGAATTCCAGGTCGAAACTCTCTCATAAACAAACTTGAAGTATTTTTAGATATTTGTGAACAGAGCATTGCATTACTGGCATTTCGGAAAAGTGCTTGTTTCGGATTTATTCCACGTCAGAGATTCCAGTTTTTTCTTTCATGACGTAAAAGAGGTGTCGATTATTATCGCTCCTGGTATTAATGTCTTCACAATATGCCATCAAAAATTCAAAACAAACAAAGTAGGTATCTGGTATCGGATTGCTTCAGTTTCTTGGAACTAATTTTTCAATTGTTGTATACTGACGAACTTGTTATTGAAAATTTTCGGCGAATAAAACAAAACTATTAAAATTAACCAGAAAATAATCAGAGTAGTAGACATCGCCTGTCTTGTGTATGGCAAATATCAAATCAAAGATGAATTACTATATCGAATAGGCACTTACGGGTTAAAAAATAAAGCCGTTATCGTTTATCTCAACTGATAACAATGAATTGACAATCATTCAACTTTTATTGCCTTCTTTTCAGGCTAACTGGGACACTATTTGTTTGAATGCAACAAACAACATCTGCTAATATCAAATTTCATCATACAGAACAAGCTTTGTGCTGCCATTTTCGTTCGAACCGACAAAATAATTGATAGTTATTTTAGTGTCCATAAAGTGCGAACAGATATTTGACATAGAAAGGAAAGATACAAATAGTTGTGGGTATATATTAAAATATTTTTAAACCTGCTCTGTAATTCGATATCCCGATGAAACATTTATATTCGTCATTTATACTCGGCATAAAAATAATGACTGCACTCAAACTCACGTCCTAAATCTATCTAGAATGTAAACGTCAGCTCGGGTATGGTTGATGAAATGCTGACATTCCTCACTTCATTTACTACTTTGAATATTTCTTGGGTTTGAAGTATGAATGGTTTTCGTCGTGTGTGGAAGGAAGAGTGCTTGGAATCTCGTCTGTAAAAAAAAAGTGAAGAAAAAGACCAGACTGCATCAGTTTTACGATACCTGTTCAACTTTCTGACACTCGAGAGTAGAACAAAAAGTCCAATGAGAACAAAGCTCAAAAATGTACCTGCTTCTAGCTACAGAGTTTTTAAAAACTCCCAGCTACAAGTTTGAACCATTTCTCAGGAATATTAAAAAATTTACCAACTTCGTGAGACACTTGGTCCGTTCGGGAGACCTATAATCTACTATGGCTCACGATATTGACAATTTGACTTCAGATTCGTATTCAGCAATCCCTGATGTGTACGATGTGTAGATTATGCATAGATTATTATGCATATTTTTACGACATTAAGAGGTATTTGTGATGCCCTGCTTGGAACCTTTGGTGTAGCAATGAATATTACTGGGGTTTTTCCCCAACACCAAATTATAATTTTTAACACCTCGACACGTGTTTCGATCACCAAGTGATCATCGTCAAGAGAAACTTTAATCTTCCTCTTGAAGATGATCACTTGGTGATCGAAACACGTGTCGAGGTGTTGAAAATAACGTTTTGGTGTTTGGAAAAACTCCAGTAATATTCATTAAGAGGTATGTTCAAAAGATAAGGTGAATTTTTATTTTTTCCAAAAACTGTTTACTCATTCATCAATTTCTATTTAGTTTCCCCTAAAGTACTCCCCCTCAGATATAATACACTTGTGCTAGTTCGAAGCATTTCTGATATGTACTTTTTGGTAAGTCCTTGAACTCTTTCAGCGATTATGTTTTTATCTCCTCAACCGTTGCAAAACACCGTTGCGGGGAACTAAATCCGGTGAATACGGTGGTAGAGGCATGATTACGGGGTTCTTGGCCAAAAATAACGAGTGAGTAGATGCAAAATCCACGAATTGTTCTTCCACAATATCGAACGATATTGTACGACCATGTACTACCATGTGGCAGAATATTCTGCTGTACTAAGCCACGGTAATCGAAGGAAACAAGAAGGAAACCTTGACATTTCATAGAACTTGGCGTACTTTCTGGGTCTTGGTTCTCCTGGCCTCTTCCATTGGGACGATTGGACTTTGGTTTCGATGTCAGAACCATAAACCCATGATTCATCACCAGTGATGACCTTAGAGCAATTCTGGATCGCCGTTGACGTCATTCAACAATTTCTAAGAGTTGCTCCTGCGACGGTTTTTTTATCAGAATTCAGCGTTTTTGGAACCAACTTCGCTGCCACACGCTTTATGCCTAGAATTTCCGAAATAATTGCATGGCATGCAATATTGGCTTTCTTGTCCAGTGTAATGTTTGTTAAAACGCCATTGATCATAAACTGTCTTTATTTTTGCATTTAGAGGAATAGAAAACATCAAGTACAAAAACGCATACTACCGATATTATACACATGACCGTACTTACTGCATATATGACAGCCAGGACAAGAGAAGGTAGTCGTCTTTCGACAAGAGAGGGCAAAAAGTCAAGAAAAAAGTAACACTATAGAAAGTGAAATCTTTCATGTTCAACTCGCAAAAGTATTTTCGACCTGAAGGAGTAAAGTGTTGATTTCAAGGAAATCAAGTTATTTTTATCGGTGTATGTGCCATTGGGACTCAAAACTTTAGGAAGATATGTGTCAACTGTTATTCTTCTGGTGATGTGGAAGGTCGACGATGGTTCTGGCGTCAACTCCAACTAATTGTCATTTCTAGTCGAGTGCCAGCCACCCTTATCGAGTGTTAGCCACCCTTATCGAGTGTTCAATGTTTTTCCAAGCGGTCAAATGTGATTGTTTATATCTAGTTCAAGGCTCTTCAGTACATGATGAATAATGTTCTAAACTCTATAATTTTCACAGAATCCAACTTCTTCAAAATAAAAAGCTAGCATGTTTTTGAAGAATTCTGAATGTGGTATAATAACAGTTTGTTTTGACAAAATTGGATTATTTTATTTTAAAGTATTTCGACTACGAATGAAATGTTACCTAGCTCAAGTTACCTTCTAGAGGTGGCCTGCAGCTGAATCTTGAAAGCTGCAGAAATAGTGAAAGCTGCATGAAAATATATAGTACAAATCTCGATTGATGTTCAGAGTTGAACCTTGGCTTTGCAAAGAATCTCCTTGAAAAGCTTCGTTTATATACAGGATTGAGTCTTCCGTTGATCCCATAGATGAGATCTTTTTGAAGTAAGATCTATCCGCCTTTACTTACTTAATCTTGTGCTTTAAGGATAGTTGAGTCCAGTAATGCATTTGTGGTCCAGACTAGTACCATAGATGAGACCTACGGAAGGTCGAAACAGTGTTGTCTAGTGTTGGATCACGTCTGCTTCGTTTTTGGGCTCTGATTCCATGCAGCGAAAGCTGCATGAACATAAACAAAGCTCTCGTTGTTGAGTTTTTTTTATGTTCGTGAATTATCTTCAGTGTATCCCGTAGGTGAGGTCTTCGTATACTAATATGTATTCAACTTTACTCACTAAGGCGTGTCCTTTAGGGACAGTTGAGTCCAATAATGCATTTTTGGTTCAGTTTAGCATCTCTGATGAGACCTATGGAGAGTTGAAACAATGCTGTGTAGTGTTAGATCACGTACGTTTCATTTTTGGGCTCTGGTTCCAAGCTGCGAAAGCTGCATGAACATAAACAAAGCTCTAGTTGTTGAGTTTTGTTTATGTTCGTGGATTATCTTCAATTGATCGCGTAGATGAGGTCGTATAGGAAGATGTATTCGCCTTTACTCACTTAGGCTTGTCTTTTGGGGACAGTCGAGTTCGGTTATGCATTTTTTATTTAGCCTAGCATCACTGATGAGATCTACGGAAGGTCGAAACAGTGCTGTCTAGTGTTGTATCACGTATGCTTCGTTTTTGGTCTCTGGTGCCAATAAGCGAAAGCTGCATGAACATAAACAAAGCTCTCGTTGTTGAGTTTTGTTTATGTTCGTGGATTGTCTTCAGTTGAACCCGTAGATGACGTCTTCGTATTGGGAGAATGTATTCGACTTTACTCGCTTAGTCTTGTCCTTTAGGAATAGCCGACTCCAGTAATGCATTTTGGTTCAGTTTAGCATCACTGTTGAGATCTATAGAGGGTCAAAACAGTGATGTCTGGTGTTGGATCACATATGCTTTTTTTGGGCTCTGGTTCTAACTGAAAAATATGATTGTTTTTATTATAATTTAGTATTGGGACTATTTCAATGTAAAAATAGTCAAGTAAATTCATTCATTTGATTTTCACCGATGAAACAAGATCACTAGAAACGTCAAATTTTGGACTAACAATGTTGCAATAGAAACAATATGAATTGGCTTTTTGGGGAATTTTAATTTATTTGTAAACTATTTCTGATTGACGATATATTCCTTTCCACTAAAATAATCGTATTTGGTCAGTTATTTTACTGTATACAGGGTGAATTCAAATTGAAAATAATAGTTGTTACTAGATCATCATTTCTGTTTGAAAATGCATGAACTATGTGTCAAATCTGAAAAATCGTTTCCAACTTCTTTGTCGCATGTCACTCGAATCTGAATCAATACTAAGTGAGAGCGTGTAGCATGTCCAGAAAATCATTGTTGTTCCTAGAATAACACGTTACAGCTGAAATTGTTTTATCGCCGCCTGAAAAACTGTGTTTTGATATATGGAACAATCGGCTTATCTTTCGCTTTAATTATGCTTCTCATAAAAGTGGTAACCTGCTGATTATGGCTGCATTAATACATATTAGACGTGTATTTCGCTTTAGCCCGATCTAATGTGTTACTCGTGTACACGCGAGATCGATTTATAATCCAGGACGAGACAGCCGTGCGTGAGATATTCGGTCATTATTTTTGAAAAGAAATCGATACCATTATATCAACGACAGCATTAATCAGAAAAGCTCTCCGCTCTATTTTACGTCGATGGGTAAATCCTCCTTCGATTGATTTTAATGGAGCCGGCCTATTACCTATTAATGCTTCATTGATTTGGTAATCATGATTAATAGAACCACCTTTGATGCTCCACCAATATATCTCCATAATGTCAGGGGTGGATCATGTACGAAGGTGCTAGACAGGTTCATCTGTTTTGGTTTAGAGCATTTGAATGCTACTTCAAATGTTTGCTCCTCACTTCCCTTTGTCCCTTCGTAATCCGTTTGACATGAAACTAGTTTTAGTATTTCTGAGTGATTAATAGATGGGAATGTTGAAAATTGAATCCACTAAATACCAGTAAACATTTCATAATAAGAGAGCAAATTATTCATATAGTTGTAAGAAAACAATTTGTTGAAATAGGAGGAAAACCGGCATAGCATGCTGACTACGTGGGTGTCTCTCATGGTTGAATATTGGATCCTACCCTGTAATAAAGCAGATATTGAATTTTTGGTATAGTCGAAGTAAACGATAATGTGCATGCTTCAAGTTGGTGGCACCTCGTGTAGAATTGGAGGTTCGTATTGGATAATGTTTACTAACCGAGTGTTATGATTGGCAGAAGAGTTATGAAATTAAATTCGAAGTCATGTTACGGTGACAAATATAAATCGGGGAATGCGGGAATGGTTATCGCCGTCGTGTTCAGTTCAGGAACTAATCGCGATTTGTTTGTTAAAATTCGATATAGGTGCAGTCATAATCACATACAATTTTTGTTATCTGTTTAAATTTTGCATCCTTGGACAAATACTGTAGGGTTATTCCTACAACTATTTAGTTTAGAAACATTGTATTCCTATTTGTGGTTTCAGTTGATAGATCTTGTGTGCCATGTTTGATTATCAACTTCTGTATGTATATCAAGACACTCAATAACTTTCATATTAGAAAATATAAGAAATATTCTCTCCAAACACAATTATCAAATAGCATTCAAACCCATTAGCTTACTTAAACAGCTCTACACCCCATAAAAAAATAAAACCCCAAAAATTAAAAACTATAATCTCATCTATAGTAGCTCACGCAATGACTGTGAGAAAGAACACATAGGCATGACCTCACGATTATAACAAAATAGCTTAAATGGTCATAAATATATTAAAAATTCAGGTACATCACTGAACAAACATATCATTCAAGAAGATCACAACCCGAACTTTAAACACTAAAATATTAGCTTTTGTATCCAATACAAACAAAAAAATAATAAAAGAAATGGTTCATATTAAAAAAAAAAATAAAAACTCTATGAACAACGGAACAGACATAAAAGACCTAAGTCAAATATACTATACATTCATATAAATCATTCAGTGAAAACAAACAAAACCAAAATCTATCCTCATCTCCCCCATTATAGCCAACACTCAAACCATTTCTAGTAGAACAACAAATAAGTCAGATACAGGAAACAAACTCATGACCCTGCGCAATCATCCATAAAATATATAAAATGAAATAATTTTTCACTATGACAGAAAAAACAAAGGACATCCACATAAATTATGAAGAAAAATGCCAAATATTATTTTAATTCAACAATGCAGCCTAGGTACGTATCATAAGGTAATTATAAAACTACCACTGTCTAAAAATTTCCATTGTAGCTCGAATAAAATTGAAAAAGTCCTCGGCCGTGGACGAAATGTCTTTACATACATTAAAAAGGAAAAACTTTTATTCTACAAGAATCCAAACCCCAAGAAACCCCTCTTCAAAAACTATATATTTATATATACAAGAACAACGGCAAATGTTGTATTTGGACGAAACTGGGTATGACAGTCACGACACTGTTACGAAAGGGTGGACTGATGGTTCGAGAATGTGTACGCCTAACACGGTTTCCTGGAACCGGTTTTTCAGTGGAACCATAATAGCGGTGATTTTAAAAACATCAAACCACGCGTTTAGTTACTTTTGGAAAATATCTTCACCATATTATATCAGAGGGAGTAGGTAAAAATGGCTGCAAAGTCATCACTGTCCCTATTGTGCTCGCCAATCTATTCATACTACCTCATTACAGCTTTATTCAAATCCACAACAATAACATGATGCCGCCAGGCAAATCCACCAGCCAAACATTGATTAATAATAACGAACATCACATGTTACTTCCCAGAATGAAAAATGATATTATTTATAGAGCTACAAAGCTGGTTCGATGCAAGTCGGCCAGCTATAAATGCCGCGCAAGCTAAATTTAAAATATCAATAACTGCAAGGTATGACGTTAAAATAAAAAAAATCATTTAATTGGCTGCTATTTATTGTCCGTATCTGTTATTAGCGGAGTGACACCCACAGCGGTTTGATTAGATATAACAGGAACGTAAATTGTACATCGAGATATGGCTTCAGAGATATAATGGCTTCTGCCCCTACCTGGAAGATTTCCTTGGGCCTACGCACTGTAGTAAATATTTGTTTTATTTGTATTATTGATGTTGAATACGCCTGTGTCAAGTATACAAATTCCATTTTTTTACTCTTTACGATGAGTACTCACTGTTTCTATTTGTAATTCCAAATGATGGTCATATATTTTACACCATTTCATATTATATTGACAATGCTCAGCTTAAAAAAGTATAGAGTTTTCCATAGTCTAATCAACAAGTTCAAAAACATGAAAAATAGAGATAAAGGTCCTAAAAATATGAGCGATAGCTCATTCAATTCGGAATC
>WOGP01004945.1:0-13552 GCA_015342065.1 Leptinotarsa undecemlineata
CATATATATATACATATTGAGAAGTGTTTTCTATCTAGGCCCAAAATAATATGATGACTTGCATTCTCGATTGAAGATTCATTCAATCATAAACTCAAAAAATGAATTCTCAGCACAAATAGAATATTCTTCAGAGATCTAGACTACAAAATGTTATCAATTGAAAAAAGAAAAAAAAGAATTTATTCCAACTAGCATTCACTTTTCGATTTTGACATATTAGTGAAAATAATTTCAGCTTCGGTCAACATATAATTCAAATCTTATATTTCTCACATAATTGCTTTTATGTGATGATTATTTTACCTCCATTATAATTTTCAAATAGTGTATCTCTCATTTTTAGGCTTCTGTGAGTAAATATGTTCATTTTAACGTATTCATGTTCCATGGCCTATTGTCAATTCTTTATTTACTAAACATTATTATTATCATCTTTAGATTGTGCTGGTCGGGCCCTATCCTCTAAAGCTCCGATATATTCGAGAGGGCGCGCCAACATTTTCAACCGATGACCACTTCCCAAAGCGTGAGGTAAGTGATCATTGGGTCCGAGAATCATGTGCCCTAAGAAAGTGCAGTGAGCCAAATATGACAGATTTCTGCATTTGTCCGGCTGATGTTTCTGCTTTGATTCGGCATGCTGGCATGAGCTTGAGATTCGAGAGTAGAGAGGATATCATTCACCGAGGACTCCAGTAATACAAAGACTATCTTGACAGAGTAGTCTGGAGGAAGGCTCCTCTTTTCTGACGATATTCATGTCGCCAGGAACTGAAACTCCACGAAAAATATCGTCTTGCGCTGATGATTAAAAAGAACTACATCAGGCTTATTACCTTGTATGAGAGTGGGAAATGAATAGTTACAACAAATTCGGCACTTCTTCTCCACAATGGAATCAACATCTCTAGAAATGTAGGGTGACCCTGGTGTCTCTTCAAAACCGTGAAAGTGCAGTAGATGGTGTGTTAATGAATCTCTCTTAGGGCGGCGGGATGTCTACCGCATGTGCTGACACTGCATATGCTGACTGCAAGTACATTAAAGATTCAGGCGCCTCGTGACAGGCCCTGAACCTGGTGTCAGGAACCTCTAACCCGATCGCGCGACTGCGGTAGACTTAGATGTTGAAGAAACCAGACCTTAGGAAAGGAAAGGTCAGGCGTTTTCATAAGCTGGGGTTTTCAATATTGTTGAAGAAGATCCCACGTATTGACTCATTAATGTGCTACCGCAGGAGTCAAGTGATCTCTTCGGTCTTCACATTTTCAGTCTGTGTTCCGCAGACACTGCCAATTTATAAAAATGGAGAATGGTCTCATGAAAACGGATTTGAGTTTTTCAGAGAAACTGACTAATGAAAAAGTGTAAATTGATTTTCATGAATAAAAGCCTCATACCTGAAAAATTCACTTATTTTATTCTATAAGCCATTGAAATTTCCGCCAAAGCCTTTTGAATATACAAATTCCTTGTAAAAGTGATCAAACTGACGACTATTGTTGAAGTATAGCGTCTGTTTTTGTTTTAAATTTTAAAGTGATTGTGAATCTGAATAGACAAAAAGGTATTATTATAAAATTATCTATTCAATAAAACGGAACAATAGGTCTTGTCACATGTATTTCCATTAACAAAAGTAATTAAAGGCAATAATATCTCTCCTTACAAAGGCACTATCTGAAGGATCGACAGAGAACGCATTCCATTACAGAACCTAAATTCGACATTAAGCGCCGAATAAGATTTTTTATTTGTCTTTCACTGTAGAGGAAAAAATAACTAAATAAATGCATTCGGTATAAAACAACATACAATGCTGTTTCGACCTACCCTCGGACTCATCAGTGGTGATAGGCTGAACCATGAATATATTGCTGGACTCGTGTGTCTTTGAAAAACAAGCAAGATTAATTAGAGGTGATGACATCTTACCAAAACGCCTCCTATGTGGGAACGACAGAAGCCTCAATCAACGGATACTGAAGATAATGAAGCAGTTTCGGGCTTTGTGAAAGCAACTAGTGAAAGACGAAGTTTGTTCGACAACTGACATAAAAAATTGGTTTCGCAACGAACTACTTCATTGAGGTTCGTGGAATTATAACGATATCAAAGATGACGCCTCCGTAAAGGGAGATGTCAGCCGGTCACATACTTAGGTTTTGTTTTTCAAAGTAAAGTTATGTTTAGCAATGCATTCGTGATGCAGACCAGCACCACTAGTGAGACCTATGACAGATACACTGTTGTCTGGTGTGGAGTCACGAATGTTCTGTTACCGGCCCAATGAAGTTATTGATAAACATATCCATGAAAAACTGATGCACTGTGATCGACAAAAAAAATTTTGGATATTTTTCTGAAAGACCGTCTCGCCATGCAACAAGAAAATGGAAATGAACGCCTCAAGACAGCGATCCAACAACATCTTCGAACGATTGCTAATATTGAGTCTTCCTGCATCACTGACTACTTGTTATGTAATTGAACAAGAGGCTCGACTGTGTTAAATACAATAAATAATAGGGGATTCGCTTCTCGTTTCTTCCTGCAATCATATCACGTGAAGAATAATGAAAAAAACAGAGGAAATTAGAAAGTCATGTTTTATGAAACTGAAGGGTATACGGATGATAATGACAGTGATGAAAGCGTTAATTTTTGCTCATGAATAAGAAAAAGCTCAAGTAATAATAGGGTGATTGAATACTTAGGGATTTTTGAAAGCTTTATATTGTATTTTTGAATGTCGTATTTTTGAAATAGTTGAGAAACGCTATACTTACATTCTGAAGTGCTGTTGAGTACTAAACTATATAAGTTATTGGAAACAGATTATAAATACTGAAAATAGTACTGAGAGTTGAGCTGAGATTCAAAACAATTTTCATATGATCACATATTATCACAGTTACTCCATTATCTATTATTAATTCAGATAATTCAACCAATATAGAGTTATTGAAGCAACTTCAACTATTTTGTAGTTGTTAATTCATGCACAAAATATTTCAGTCGACGAATGTTTTCCCTTGAAAACTCATCGTTCTAATAATCATCCACCAGTGAAATGGTTCGTTGTTAGTTAATAAACTAAAAATATATTTTATCGTCTCTGAAAAGTGTGTGTGATACCGACAAGTATCTTGTCAATAAACTTTTCAGATAGTTTGATGTGCTTATACCTGTAACTGCTATAGGTACATTTAGTTAAGCTTGTTTATGTTGATTCAGGTAGTTCGGTGTGATAATACCTGAACCTGGATTAGGCAAATTGTCAATTGTTCATTGATCCTTTCATAAATGGCGTCATGCTGTTTGCTATTCTTGAACTTCTTAGAATGGAACTCCATATTCGATTGTGGTTCAGATCTTTTTCTTTTTCGAGTGTTTGGGGGTTTCTGTTGCCTCCCGTACCAGTCGGCTATGGTATCCCTGGTAGTGGGCACTGAGTTCTGTGTTTTCAAAGAAAACACAGAACTTTACTGAGTGTGTGTTCTGCCTCAGCTGATTTGCCTTTTTGGCCTAGTCTGCATTTTTTCATGCTCCTTTAGTCTTGTTCCTATATATCTTTTGATGATCCCGGTGTATACCGTCTCAAAAGTGTATGGTTTGCGATTAATCCCTGTTGCTGATAGTGGATCCCTTTTGTCTTTAGCCAACCCAAAGCTTTGTAGAATCTTCTTGGTGTGTGGTTTGAAAACCGTTTCAATATTGTATGTGATTCCACAAGAATTTTCTAATTCTGTCTGAGACCCTAGGAATATAAAGAAGATACGCGCGTGCAACAATCTGAGCCTTCTTTTCGTTTTGTGCCATATAACTCTCCAGTTTCATGACTTGGTTGACATCGGGTGCACTATATCCATCCTATCGACTTTGTTGACATTGGCTACACTGTATCCATTCGATCTCAAGGTCATTCGAACATATTCCAGTTCTTTCTATTCTTCGAGATCATTTCGGGAGATAACTCCTCTCTTTTGACTAAGATAATGGTTCGATAGTGCAGGTACCTATCCATGTGTGTGGGTTTTCGGTTCGATTAGTACGTTTAGTAATGCTATCCGCTGCTCCTGTTCAGTCTCCATGGTAAAATTGATGCTGGAGTATTGAGCTCATAGAAGTTTCCCCTCTATTGAAAGTAATTCCGTGTGAGGCAATGCTCTGAAGAGTCCAAGGATATCAGTTGCAAACAAGTATGCTGCCCCCTCTGAGAGCCTTCCAGTGAGACATTAGTGAACAACAAAGCGTCCGGTCCGGCTGAATAAAGCAAAAGGGATTCACTATCTGCAGTAAGGTTATCCTAATACCGTGCACTTGTGTAATTAATCGTAGCCAGGGTATTTGACCAAAGGGTGTTTGTTCACTTCTTCACGGAGGAGGAAGATTTTTCTTGTAGTGGTGGAAATGGGAATCTGTTGAATTGATAATCGATCTAACATGGATCATTCTCCTTGTATAGTTCAGTTTATATTCTCTGATACAATATATTTATTCTGGGAATATTCGGACACCGAATGTTTGTGAATTGTGGTGATAGTGAAGTTACTTTTTTCAAAAATATTCATATTATTCCTTAGTGAACTTTGACCTTCAAGAGTTCATGTGGTCAATAATAACTAGACTGAATGAGAAGATTCAGAAATGTAGAAGAAATCTACAGCATCTATAGCAGCAGAGCAGCAGCTGCAGTAATTATTACTATTTTAGGAATATACCTTTTTATACTTGTGCAACAATGTTGCAGATGTTTTTTGAATTGCATAAAAAGAAATATTGTGTAATACTTTACAATCCTCAATGCTGACTTCATCTTTAAGCCCATATTGCTGGGATATTAGCCATTCGAGTATATCAAATGAATGAATGAATGTATCCTAGAATATGTTGGATATTGACAAAGATTGCACCTCTATCGTCGTAAATAATTGTCGGTATTAAAACGCCTATGCTAATAACAATTACAAGACCTCAGCATGGTATTCAATAAACCAATGGTTTCCTGCACTATCAATCATTGTTGTTGTTGATAACCGTCAAGGAACCAGAGGCGTACGGTTATTGAATTCAATATGTGTCTCTACAAGAGTTACTTGAATTCTTCATGTACACGATTATATTATCATGCAGATCCATTTTCTTGTGCAAATTATTCACAGATATTAGGTTTCATCGTGGATAAATAATTTATATATTTTTCTTGAATACCTATATAACAACAGTGAATAAATATGAATACGAACTTTTTTCTACTGTATCCACAAAAAAATAGTTTTTCTGCAAAAATATTTATATATGATATTTTCATTTCTGACATAAAGAAACACTGGATACAGTACTGATTCATCATTTTCAACAGAGTTTGTCAATATTAGTTTCCATATATGATTTCCAAAGCAACTGGGAGCTATGAATTTTAGCAGTTTGTTTGTGAAAAATGTCAAAAAAAAGTTCAGAATCTGATATGTGAATGAATAATATCAGCACATACGCTTTTCGTATAGTCCAGAAAAGCCTGGTTCGAAAACAACAAACTATGGCATCTGAACTGCAAGCACCCCAAAGGGCTCATTTGAAACAGTCCTTCATTTATTCTCCTAAAATTTTCACAAATTTCTTGCAAAATTTAATGGAAGAGTTACACTTGAAAAAGTTTTCTGAGGCCATTCAGAGGTTAAGTGCTCTAATAATATCCCTTGTCGTCGTGACAACAAATTCCATGAGAACCAACATAATAACTTTGACACATCAAATCAAAATTAAATTCTTGTTAATATCCCATCGAGATATGATTGTATTAAATTCACTTTTAATGCTGAACTAATTCGATGTGAGGTTCAATTATCTTCGAGGTATGCGTGAGGTCGTGGTCTATAATTTACGTTGTTCATGCTTACCATATTGAAATTTTATTATTCATTATGAGAGAATGAAATGCACACTTCTTGACAAATTTGTGACTCAGTAACTAGTTTGGAATCAGTTTCCAGAAAGAACGTTCATGTTCAATTTGTCTGGAAAATTCACTTCTAGTTCAATTATGAGAAGTTTCACGATAAAATTGAATATGAGATAAACTTATATTAATTTTTCACTCCGGGTGCTCTGGGTAGTGATAATTAGTCAAACTTGTCAGCTTCACAAATTATTCAGGGAAATTTTTCAATGGTTTTTGGTAAGTTGGCGTAGTATTGAGGTTATCTTTCATTTCTCAAATACTCAGTAACTACAGAAAGTGAATCCGAATCTTCGAAATATTGTTTCTATGACTGTTCTGTCCGATAGGTCAATATAATTTATTTGAATGTTTATTCACTACAAATTATCTGAAGTGTTCGCTGAAGTTGAAGGGCAATTTGAATCTCTAAATACTATTTAGAATGACGACTTGGTGATCTTAATCCAGAGCCATAATAATCATACAGTAGAGGGATGCATGTAGCAGGCCTGCTGGAATGTTATAACAAGAAATCGTTCATAGTAGTATTGGCCAAAGTGAACATTAGGACCTCTCAACGTCGAGACGAAGAAATACATCTGTAGAGGTAGTTTGAATAAATGAATACTAGATCCTGGGCTTACCTGGAATCTAGTAGGTAGGTAGATTTGAAGTGAGTGGGTCCATAAGATCCTTCACCGCAACACACAAGGGTTCATTGTGGCTCACACCTATTCACACTCGGCCAAATAAACCCAGCTTCTTAACGAAGCCGATTACTTTGTATGGTGAGTGGTCTTTCAGGTCAGATGGTGAGAGTACGGATATGCCGAAGTCAAAGAAAGTGATTCGGTACCCAGCGGGGCAGGCACATAGTATATGCTCTGCTATCACACCATTTTCCAGACGGAGTCGACACACACAGTCTTCCGACAGTCCAAGTATCTGCATATTATGTTTCAAATGACACTGACCTATAAGAATGCCTGTTAGACATCGTAGTTCATCCCTACTGTAGTCTAACAACTGTTTGGTATCAAGCTTCGAAGGGTGAATAAACACCTTGAGGTGAGCTAATCCTGCCAGCAGATTCTGCCAGAAGTCTATATATCTTCTTGTCATCCAGGTGTTCAGTGATTATTTGGCAAAACCCAAAGCGATGCCAATGATAGGTTCTGGTCCAATGAAGCAGCTTCCAGCACCCTCCTTTGGAAGAGAGTCAGCAGTTTCATTGCCTACCAGGGCAGTATGGCCAGGGATCCAGACCAGAGACAATCTGTTGAGTCTACCTATTGAGGAGAGTCGTTTTTGGCAGTTTGCTATCAATTCAGACGTTGCTCGGTAGAAACCTAGAGCTTCCAACAAGGCTTGACTGTCCGAGTATATTTTCATTGACTTGTGAGTGAGGTTGGATTTATCCGATTTCTCCGCACACAATTCATAGCGTAAATTTTCATTTAAAATACAGTCGCATAAGTTCCTAGGCAGGCAGATAACTCTACCCTGGGTATGCGACTGAAAACACCTGCACCAGAACCGGAAGGTGTTTTTGATTCATCTGTAAACCAACAACTATCTGGTCTTAATATTTCCTTCTCCCGCAGGATCCAATCCTCTCTACTCGGGAATAGTACTTTACAAGGTAGTTCGTAGTTGACAGTTGGAGGCATAAAATCAGGTCATTTCCAGAATGATGTGACTTCGAATGTCAACCAGCAGTCTATTGCACTCTGCATTGAATTGATTTGTGCAATTGGCAATGTGCACAAATCTGTATGCGGTCCATCTAGCCTCTCTCTCCAGAAAAATGTGGAGAAAATGTAGATCTAGGAGGATCTCCATGGCCGCTGACGGTACTGATGGCACTACTGATAACCAGGCAACCCTGTCTCTGTAAGCCAGAGAGCTTCGCTTGACCCGTTTTTTGTAAAGCCTTCGGCCACCAAGCAATTTCACCATAAGTGATCATCGGTTTGACAATCATCTCATAATTCCAATGGATTTGTTTGGGACCTGAACCCCAAGTTTTACCACAAAACCTTCGACATGGAATCTAGTATCGCCTACACCTAGAAAGAGTGGAAAGAATGGCAAAAGCAGCACTAATTTAGACAAACGTACTCAGAGAAATACTTTTACATAGTGTTAAACTCATGATAACATACATGCATTCATAGTCTGGTGACTGAAGGTGAAAAAAACACATCAAGCTGGGTGCGAAGGCTTGTTTGGGAATAAAGTTTGCGATGAAAACCACAGTAATAGCACTGGGAAATATTAATGGATCTTTTCCTTCAACATAATGTGATAATGTATGAGACAAGTGTGTACCAGACAATCCATTTTTGGAGTTATGAGAAATCTGGAAAAAATTACAATTTTGAATTATATGGAACATCCAGCATGGAATGTGTTCTTGGACTTCATCGAAATACACAAAGTTTGCTGCTGAAGAAACAAACTGCGATAAGTCGAGAATAAACGGTCATTCGAGAAGTTGCTTAGCTGAAACATCTAGTGTGCAGTATGATCAAAAACTGATCATATAAAATTTACTATGCGGAAAGAGATTTGAATTTCAGGTATTTCCACCTGCTCAGTCAATAGACATTAGTTTTCCATTCATGAAGTGAATGTGATTTTGCCATGCGTGAAAAATTATGGTTTGACGCCTTAATTGAGGATTTCCAATCTGTCGTCGTCTCAGAATGTGAATATAACAGGATTAATGAAAAGTATTCACAGATCTAGTAGAAGAAACTGGATAATTCAACATAAAAAATTATACAAAATTTGGAAGGTAAATCCATGTAACAGCAATTCGTCATATTCATAATTGACATGAATTTAATTTCTGTACTTAACGCGCATGAAAGTATAACGGTTTCGAAAGACTTTTTTTTCATGTCCAGAGCCAATTTTCGTATCAAATTTGTTTTGGCAAATATATTCGATAATTAAATTTACATACTGCTTTTGGACTTTCTGAGCTTGAATGTAATTGATTATGTTTTTAATTGAGTGATAGGGATTCTATTTCTGATTGCCTGAAACAGTATCAAGATACAATAAAAAATAATAAAACAAATTGACAAACATTTGTCTCGAATAAAGTTGATTGATTTAAAATTAAATGTGAGTGATGTCTGAGCTGATTAGTGAGAAAATAAAACAATAAATATAACAAGAAAATAACAAAATATTCTGACTTGCAATGGGACAGTCAATAACATGGGTGAGAAGTATAAGTAAGGTTTCTATAATGTACAAAAAATATTAGGACCAGTTTTTTATCTACCCTTTTGAGCATTTCCACCTCCTACGATCTGAAAAACAATTCAATGAAAAAATTTAGGGAGGTGTGGAAATGGCAAACTTTTGAGTTCTTCTCAATAAGTTACTATATGAATGAAGAACATTTTTTCACGATGGAAAATGCACTATTAGTTATCAGTAACTTGTGGCCATTGAGTTCAATACTTGACAGTATATGTACAGTATATTTTTTAGATGGGCAAAATTATGGAACTTGACGAGTTACTGATAGATAGTACATTTTTGTTTGTGAATAATAGTCTGACTTCACCCGTTAACTTATCGGGTAGTACTAAATTGTTTGACTTTTCTACATCTGTACCTATACCTAAAGTTCTACATTATAATTTCATTTCATTCAAATTGTAAAAGGTGAAAATCACCAAAGAACTCAATAAAAATACAAACAAATGATTGAAAAGATAATTTTTTCAGAAGATATCAGTTTCAAAATAAGTTTTTGGCTTTTTTCTATCTTCATACTAAAAATGTCCGAACTTCCAGATAAAGAGAAGAGTAAATAACTTTCTTTCAGACACAAACTGAAGATGAAGCTCATTTGTACCAAATACTTCCAAACATATGTATATTGAACTACAAGAAAATCACTTTTTGCCTTTCAGTTTGTACTCCAAGCATTCGTTATGGAATTGAAATTGATATCATCTACAGAAACGCTACACAACGTGATATAAAAGAGTATTGAGGTAAAATTTCACTAACATGTAAAAATATCATTCTTACGTGTACCGAGTACATTTTTTGTCATCTCCCCATCAGCATCTTCTTGGATGACTTCGAAGAAGAAACACACATTAATTTCTCGCACAAGTTTGCGACTATATGTCACCGGATGAAACAATTGTAGTTTTGTCACGATGACAGTTGGTGAAGTTCGTAAAAATATCCATACAAAAATACATTTTCAACATCTTTGTTTTACCGATATGAGACGTGCCATATGATATTTAGTAAACGTAATTCTGGGAGTAGTTATTCATGTTTAGATGCTTGTTTCCAATACTTCTCGTATCTTCTCTGACATTACTTTGAAATAAGAAAGGCATAGCACAGGTTATAACGGCTTTTCATTCTTGCAGAGCTCGTGTCATCTTGTGTGCTTGTGTATCTGATTTTTGAAGTGCCCATTCTGTCGAAGAATCTTCTTGATCAGACTCAGTTTCTCATCGAGATTTTCTCGTAGTGTTGCAGAGACCGAATGTATACATTCAATTGGGGTTTCAACAATTTTCTCTTGGTATATTAGTGATTTGAATTTTTGTATTGCAGCTACTATTTGGTGCGGGTCGGTTATTTTCTGTAGACATATTGATTCTACTTTTTATCGGCACTTTTCACAATTACGTTTAAAAAGTCGATTCATTCTGAAATTTCTATTTCAATCTATTCCATGATTTTATACTTCAAAAATGTTAATGTTGTTAACGTATTTGTTGGTTACGATAACACATTGACAGTCTCTCGTCTCCTAGAAACTTCCAAGGAATTTTGCTTAACGACTTCAGCCATACTGAAACGGAGCAATGACCATCCTCCACATATTTATAAATTTTCGTGACAATTAGGCAAGCAAAAGTTCAGGAAGTACCATTAACAAATTACCAAGCTCATTTAGTAATTTGAAACCAATTCATAAACATTTCATACATTTCCATCTTTCAGTTAGATCTCATTTAAATCCTACCAAATGGAAGTGTTTAGTTGTTGAACTGGTCACATATCCTCTTGGTAATCTTTCTTGTCTGTTATATTCACTCGTGTATCTTCTTCTCAAACTCAAAAAGTCGGTAATTTCGTTAATACCGTTGCGTAATTTTGAATAAAATAAAACTATTGATTTTACGAATCCCATAAAAAGAAACTATATTTAGGAATCAGCATAACTACTAATCATAAAACTTTATAGCTTATAATACCTGAAAGTCTTGTCAAATAATTCAAGATGTAATCATGTGTCGTGATACGTTTAGAATTTGTTACATCGTTCAAATTAAAATTGAATCTACTTATCTATTCACAAGCGCAGAATCTTCATTTCCCAGTAATGATATTATGCCTATTGAATGTATCTACAAGTGTCGGCCAATAATCTAGTAATTTATCTTGGGATTATTCCGAAAGAGCTGATTTGATACTTTCACGGAGGAGTGCTATGTTTGTAAAATATGATTCAAGCCTCCAAGAATTTCTCACATTACTGAGGATGATGCGGGATCGGCACAACTGTTCTTAACATGAAGAAAAATCAGTTTCTATGTTATATGTTTATATGTTTTTATGTTAACCAGCTGTTGCACCCCTACGAACGACAACTCTCAGAAGTCGACACTTGTGCGAGCTAAGGATTAACGAGGATTTACTTTTAAACGTGTGATTCCTAATGATTCTTGAGAGCATCGCCCACAGTATTTTCCTTGACTTTCTTGAATCGTCATCTATACTGTATTCAATTTTCATTCGGTTGCTCTTACCCACGTAATTCCTAACACGTGTGATTCCTAACACATATACAAACAGAAAATAAAGCACTCTCATCCGATGATGGAATTCTGGAATGTATATTTGACAGAATAATAATAAAAGTTAATATTATTTCTAGAAAGGAAAAAGTATCCTTTTCAATTCCATTACGATTATTTAAAGTATAAATGAAAAAGAAACTTTTGGAAAGTTTTGCACATCTTATAAAATATTTTTTACATTTTTTTCCTCCTTTGGGAGATCCCCAATTTCTATGTATTGATGAAGATGTATAAAGTCAAAAGAAGTGACTCTCCTGAAAAACGAAAAAACGAATTCCTATTACCGAGATTACATTAACTAGTTGTTTAAACCAAAAACCAAATACAAAGTATTCGTAATTCAACAGAAAACAGTAGTGTTTCGATCTGCCATAAGTGTCACCCGTGGTATTCGGCTGAATCACGCTTGCATTGTTGAACGCAACTCTTTTTGAAGAAAACCCCTGAATAACTACTTGCATTTAAAATATTTTCTACTAGGGATACTAGTGATATTTTACTAGTGATATGAAGTAGTGGAGTTATGAAAAGCATTGAGTGAATGTGAATTATCTTGAAGTTTTATCCAAAACGGTGCTGATGAGAAGTTGCAAAATAGTGTATTCGTACAAAACTTCCAGAGGTCCACTTGGAGATTGAAAACTCAGCTCGTAACTGAAAATGTATACCAATACGTACTTTTTGATTGAAATGAATTGAATTTTGAATAACCAAGTGGAATTTAAAAGTTTTTCTGCTTCAATTCGTAGGTATCACAAACCGTCAACTAATGATGCCAGAATCGAGAATAGTAAATAGTCCAAATCACTCATTTCAATTCAGCCATTTCAATTTTCAGATTATTTGGGCATGACAAAATGTACCAAGAGTGTTTCTGAATGGAAATCCCATATAAAATCTAATTAATAGCAATTCCCAATTTCAACAAACTCTGCTCAAGACGGTCCTGATATAAGATCGCAAGGAACACCGCATAGCCTCGCTCTTGAGAATTATTTTTGTGATTTGAATTTTCTACTTTCCGCCGGCGTGCCATCGAAAGAGAAATTGGATTCAAGTCGACTGTAATTATAGGAAGTTGTGATATTGCATATGACGTCCTTATATCCCGCGAGCATCAATTACCGATTATTATATGTGAGTGATATTGCTTTGTAGACACTCCTGATTCACGGCTCTGAATGGGTTATAATTATTATTTTGTATTTGTATTGGATATGTAGTTGAGATAGGTATGAATTTCTTTGCGAGGTCAAGAGGCTGTAAAGATATGTTATAAATCTGTGCGTCAGAAGCGGATTTGGATATCCCGATCATATTTTCTGGAGGCTTTTCATACATATTTCCAACAATTTGAAATTATTTTATAAATGGAAAATCAAATTCCATGAAGGTTGAGAACAGCAGAGATATTCACATGTACTAAACACGACTGAAGAAATTAGATACTGTATAGTATGTGAATAAATTCTAAAATATTTTAGTAGTTCGTACTTCCATTGTCTACTGTAACATAAAAATATCCCTGAAAGAGTCAATTAAAATAAAAATATCACATAAAAAAATTAACACCCGAAGACGATTGTGGATATTGTAATGAATCTGAAGCCGGCCCTAACCGTTATCTCAGACACCAAACATATGACTCACCGCGTAAGGAATGCGATCGACGAACCGCAGCGAAAAGAAAAGATTAGTACCGAAACCGCTAGAGGTCTCTAGAATGTTCGTTACCAATATAAAAGGT
>WOGP01004946.1:0-13552 GCA_015342065.1 Leptinotarsa undecemlineata
TACGAACGACAACCCTCAGAAGTCGAAACTTGTGCGAGCTAAGGATTAACGAGGTCTTACCTTTTAACGTGTGATTCCTAACACGGGTTGGACGATAGCAAGTGAAGATTGATCGTTCAGACTAGGGCTTGAACCATCGACCAACACGGCAGTCAATTCGAGTGAGTGAACAAATCACCCACGCCAAACCGCTTGGCTGCCGACTGACCAGTTAACAACATGGATGGTGTATAATCTGTCGCATCATACTGGAAGCTCCTGAATGCAGCTCCTGTATACAGAGCCCCTGTAACAGAAACAGAGGAACCAACTTTTCCCAGTCTCTTTGGTTTTCAGGGACAAGTAACAAGAGGTAGTTATTGATGGTGCGATTATGCCATTCGACCATTCCATTGAATTATGTTTGAAAAGCAGTTCTTCTTGTCTTCGTCAAGACAACAGAGTCATCATTTCCTTTCATAAATCCGATTCGAAGTTGCGACCCTGAACCGAGTGTAGTTCTTGGGGTACTCCGTGTCTGGCGATTACAGGGCGTCTGCTACCGTTTTAGCCTCTTGGTTAGGTGAGACTACTACTTCAGGTTATTTGGAAAAGTGGTCCGTCATAAAGTCCATCATAACCATAAGGTACTTATTACCAGATATGATCATGGGGAGTGGTCCCAAAATGTCGACTGCAATTCTCTCGAAAGGGTATCCACACATCTCCGGACCCTTTCTCAAAAAGCACGGTTCACAGCGATTACAGCACTCCTCGACGTCTCGACGGCAATTGACCCAAAAGTACCTCTGAGGCACTCTCGCTACAGATTTATAAACTCCGAAATGCCCTCCAGTGCAATCATCGTGAAGTTGTTCAAGGATACTCGGGATATACGTCTTTGAGAGGATCATCTGGAATTTGCGGGTTCTTCCATCCAGGCCTTTCCATTTCCGAGTGAGTAGGTTATCTCGAATGCTTATGGAGGCATATCGGAGCCTGTAACCCATTTTCTGCTGACCGGAAATCTCTTGCCATTTTGGTATCGCAACTTTGGCAATCCATTCTTGTAGTACAATTTTCAAGACGGGATCCTCCTTTTGCGCTACGATGATGTCTCGTCATAAAAGTAGTGGCACCCTCAGAGGCTGTTAATGACCGTACCACATCATGGACAGGTGATTCCTCAAATTGGCTGTCCGTATAGTTGGACAAGGGACCCTTACAGGTTGCTACCCTCCGTGTCAGAGGGAACTCGAAGCTGTCCATAAAGGAGTCTCTGCCCGCTACCTTATCACCCTTATCACGTGGGAAGTTTTTCTTCTGGTAGCTGGGGATCCTTGTTCTCCTGGTGTAGACAGAATTTTCATCCGGATGACAGGCATGGTCTTTTTGAGAGGCCATCTGTGTTCCCGTGACTCTATCCTTTCTGATGTTGAATTTCAAAATGTTTGCAACTTTTTGATCCATCTAGCTATTTGCCCTTCTGGTGTTCTGGGGTTGGAGAGTCATCAAAGTGCTGAGTGGTCTGACAAGGCAAGGAGTTCTTTCGAGTAACATTGTAATTTCTATTAGACGTTCCCAGGGATGTCCATCTCTTCGTAATCGACACTGTTTATTTTCATCATAAAACAGTAAAATTTCAGTCAATTATTCCACTTCCGACATTAAATGTTACGTTTTTACCCGTGAGTTCACCAATAATTGACTACACTGAATAATCAAACAACTTCATTACACTCCAAATACAACAAACATTACAACTGAAAATTTCAGCTATTATTTGAATGTATATCGCCTCACTAGACCTATTCGCGTACCGCACCTATACGTCCACTTCACTGTGTACTTGACTGACTGAATACGCTTGCAGCCAGCGTTAGTTTATGGTTACCAGTGGCGGCCGGCGTTGCTTTCTTTCGGGTATGATCTACAACAGTACTTTAGTCGGTCCAAATAATGTTTCTCAAGAAGTTTTTGAGGTCTATCATATTCGAGAGCATACTATAAAATTCTATACTTCTCTGAGGATCACCTGAATGTGATTTTTGTGTAATTTGTATCTTGTAATATTCCAAACCACTTGTTTTCAATTATCTTCAAACGCTCGTCTGTGGCACACTCATTTCTACCCAGAATTGATGCGTTTATTTGGAAGGATCTGCATTTATCTGATAAAGTACCAAAAATAATTATACTTCTTTGATATTTAAAAAAACAATTATTTCACTTACGGTAATAAGTTATTTCCATTCTACTTCCATACTTCATTCTTGATTTCTGAAACGCACCCTACTCAGCAAAGTGTTTGTCCAAATTTCCGAATACTGTTCTTTCCGAATATAATTCAAAATACATTTGTGCTGTTTTTGTATTATTTCTATCAAATTTATAATAACATTTCAACATATCTCGTTTTTCTTCATCTGATAATAAAAACAATGGACTCAGTAAAAATGTGTTTTGGTTTTGCAATATGTTGCCAAATAACGCTAGTCTAGGAGATCACAATGGTGGAGGTTAAATTTCACCTCGTATATCAAAGTCAAGGACAGAATGTCAATACCCGTTTCATCAAGAAAATCAAAGCAAACAAATACTGGCTATAAAACAAATCATCTATAGGAATAATTTCTTCAGGCCAATCTCAACTCCCTACACTGTATTTTAATGGACTGACACCCATCATAACACGACTACTCCTCTGGCTGATAACACGAATGGCATTTGTTTATATCCGACAGATGTCAGTGCAGGATTCTTCACTGAAGTAATTCTCGCATATGCCATTGGCGATACAACTGCCGCAATAGATTTTCAATTATTGGAACACACTTGCAGACCGTTTCCGGGCTGTTTGGCCACTCGTCAGTGCAAGGTAGTGTCTATCATCAACATAAAGTCGATGATTTCCGATAACTGAAAATTGAATTCCTTCAGAGTATCATTCCTCGAACTAGGCTGAAACGGACAACAAATAACAGATTTGTCGTCGCTAAATCTGCCTGTGAACGAGGTTACCAACCGCTTATCCAAAATTCGCCCAATTCCTCATTTGAGGAGAAAATTGTCGGATATAATCCAATGCCCTTCGTGGTATTAGCCAGGGAAGTAGTTGTTTTCTGATGGGTGTCAATCTATTAACCTACAGTGGAGAAAATTGAGACTAGCTTGAACGAATTGTTCCTTTAGGTGATTTGAACTCGATAGAAAGCCAAATTCTACACCTTCATCTCTCGAAGGATTTTCTTACAGCCAACTGAAACTCATCATTCGTCTGTGAATTATTTGTCTCCCTCGCATGAACTGTTTCAGTTAATCAAAATCAAGGTTTAATCCTAGACTACTCAATATGCTTTCTTGACATTGGAATCAATATTCAAGTTCTGTAAAGGGCGTGTGCCTCGAGCCAGTTATTGGAAACTGTATGGAGGATTTCACCGAACATGACCAACAAACAAGGATTCAGATTGTATTCGCAAATTGTTTTAGGGTATTTATTCTATATCTTGTTTGCGAATCGCGTAACTTAAAATCATTTTCACTTGTATCATGTAGTGAAATTTAACAAACATATGAATCTACGCTAAATGTTTGCTTATTTTATTTTGCGACAGTTTGAGTCAATATATTCAGTGAATATATTGATTGCTGATGTGATATAAACTTATCGCAATTGAATATGGACAAATGTCATAAATTTACTTTGTTCCGTAATAACATACCTAGTTAGTTCAAGAATCGAATACAACTCCACAATTTGGTGCCCTTTGAATAATGTAGATATTGATATGCTTGAAAGTATTCAAAACAAGTTTTTCAGGTACTCTACATTCAAATGGAAATAACATATTGGTAAATATAATCACAAAACTATATTGGACATTTTTAACTCAAGAACTGTGGATCATAGAAGACTAGAATCGGATCTTACGCTAATTCATGAAATAATCAATAATACCATTCATTTTACCGAACTTGTGAAACTTATAACTTTGAATATGGATCCAAGTAGGAAGTGATCACCGATTTACTGAGAAACTGTGTATAAAACTGAAAGACCGCCACCAGTTGCATCCAACTGAAGTGATTTGAAACTCTGGTCATTGAGGAAGCCCTCAGAAATTCTGATTGAGATACATTGACGATATCTTTATGATATGTAACCATGGGAATACAAAACTAGACACCTTCCTGAAGCATATCAACAGCGTGAGACTTTTCTTCACTTGCATAATGCAGAAGAAAGACCACAACAAATTGCTATTTTTAGAAGTATTGATGAAGAGGGCCGACAACAAGTGAGAAACATCTGTATATCGAAAAGCCGGTTACATAGGACAGTATCTGAACTACGGATACAACTATCATCAATCGACTGTAAGAGAAATCATCAAGACTCTAGCAGACCATGCTTACTGTTTCTGTAATACGAAGGAAGTAGAGAAAGAACTGGCCATCATCAAAAATGATCTTCAAAGGAATGGTTAGTTACTCCGAAGTGAAGAAACACCGGAGCACTTACTGTGTGCCTATTACGCTGGAAACCGAATCAGGTTTTTAGAGTTCCGCAGAGTCGTACTCTTACCATCTGACCTAAAAGACCACTCACCATACAAACTAATCGGCTTTGGTAAGAAGCTGGGTTTATTTGGTCGAGTGTGAATAGGTGAGAGCCCTTGTGGGTTTCAGTGGAGGGTCGAATAGACCCACTCACTTTGGTCCTGACCTAACATAACTTACTCCAAAGTGATGTTGGAACACACTTTAGCTAAAAGAAAGCAAGGGACAGAAGCTGTCACAACCAGTGCACTTCCCTACATTAGAGGATTGTCTGAAACGATAATAAGAATGTGTTTCATATTCATAAACACTAGCCATAGCAGCCTCACGAATACCAGGGCATCAAACGCGGAGTGTGATTCTAAGAATTGCATTTACCGGATACTCTGTGAAGGCAGAAAATCCTCTATGGGTGAAACTAAAAGGCCATTGGGAGTCCGCATTGCCAAGCACAAGAAACACACATAGCGAGAAGAAACCAGCAAAATATCGGAGCATACTCGAACTCGTTAACATAAAAACAAGTGGCCTCAAGCTGAGATTACCCACAAAGAGTAATACCGGTTAGGAGAAAATTCAAAGAATCTGCATATATGTTGTCCAACAATGCATTCAGTCGAGCTAGCGTAAAGATATGTAACATATGGAAACCTATAATCAAGCTGAAAACAGCCAACCTCCGTCAAACGGTCAGCTCCCGATTAAGCGATGAGAGAAAAAGACGATAGGTGAAAGCACTAGAATGACTTGTTCTGAACACAATTTCAATAATTTTTTTTTTATTCACTCTTTCAATTTTCAATTTTTGCTTGTATTTCATTCCACAGTTATTTCATTTCAGAACTTTTCGCTTGATATAAATGTTATTTTCAGCTTTTCATTTTTTATTATCAATTGTATTGGTTTTCTCAGGGATTTCAAATCATTTTATATCATAATAAACAATAGAAGTCTGATATAATATTGGTTTGATGGATTTCAGAGATAGAACTGAAGAACAATATCAACAGTCGATCACATTCACATCGTACTGAATCAATCTTGAGAAAAAAAAATGAAAGATAGTGAGCATTCCTGTATAGATCCTTCCCACCGCTCATGGCTCCCCCAATGCGGAACATTTATCTTTCAGTGACAGATGTTCATCAAAAAGGCATCGTTATCCAATTTTCAGTTTGACTACTCGTTCAACACCATTTAAATATCGTAAGCGCAGTTATATTCAATCTTTTATATATATATTTCCCCTTCACGACAAGAGATAACATTTCATAACTCACCCGCCCTCCTGGAAAAACTGTTGATCTTTTCAATATATCCAAGGAATGATTGATGTAAGGAAAACACATTCCAACTAGGCAAATATTTAATCTGTTGATATTAAGGGTGGAATATGCAATTCAGAAACGTGATTCATTCTCCTGCGTCATTCTTAGTCTTCTTAAAGTAATTAAATTTTGACTGATAACTCAATTATCCAGATGAGCTCGGAAAAGTTACTACTTGAGCCTTCTTGGAGCGTCGAACGAAGAAAATGCTGTAATATTTTCAGATTACAGCCATAATTTTCTCCGTTTTAAACCTCAAATGGGAAAAACTCTCGGTTATTTATACGGGCTGTGTCTCAGTGGAGTGCATTTAAGTTTCAACCTGGAAATTCATTTTCAGTGATTTTTTGACGCCAAAACACAAGCACTACATATACATTTTCAAGATGCTCTTAGAGCGGTGTCTGTGCAAAAATGGCAATTCACATTGGATTCAAATCGGTGTGGATTAAATCCTTCTGCAAAAACGTTCAGCAAGTTTATTTTGCATAAACGCAGGTCTCCAAATGAAAGAGTTCTCAAACAGTGGAGTTCGAGGTGAAATAAGTTAAACCTCAAAACGATGAGCAGCCAGAGATTGTCGCGTATTTCTGATATGTACCGCTCTTGGTAGAATCAAATATGCAAATTAACTTCCCTAGAAAGTATCTGTAGAACAGACACAAATCCCAACCTTCCTTCGATGTTGCAAACTATGAAGGTTGCAAGTGATGTTCGCGTCATTATTCAGGCGAATGGCTCCTTTCTGTATGGAATTCAACAACTTCAGGGTATGGTTAGGGCTGGAGCTATATACATGAGAACAATACTTCAAAGAAGGTCTGATCTGAGCTTTGAAAAGGATAAAAAGTTGCAGGGGTGTGTACAGTTCTTAAGTTCAAAATAGTGTTCCAAGCTTTTGAGCAGCAGCCTTTGCAATTCCAGCGATACGATTGCCATACACAAAAATGATCCGACAAGCCATAACACCGAAGTTTGGCCAGCAAACCCACATGATCAAAGGCCTCAGAAATATCAAGAGCAACAGCTTTCGACTATTCATGTTTCTCGATTGCGTTATTCCAAATATGGGTGACATACAACAGAAGGTCGCCTCTTGATCTTTGTTTGAGAAAGCCATATTGATGATCGCTCAAGATGTTGTGATATCAGTGATATCCCTGATAGCAAAGCGATTGGTCTATTGTTAATTGCCTTTTTTGAGAATAGGCTGAACGCGAGCAATCTGTCAAAAAGGAGGAAAAATCCCTTTCGTTGAGGACAGACTGGAAAGTCTGAAAAATATTGGTGCGAGTTTTCTGGCGCACTTTTTAAGAACGATGACGGGCCATTCATAAGGACCAGACGTCTTGTTGATATTGAAGTATTTCAAGATTCGCCTGACTAGACGTTCTCGAAAAATTATTTTCGACATTGTTAATTCTAGTGTGGGACTAGCGGGTAGTGCCTTTCTCAGAAAATCCACTGTGGACTGGGACGCAAATTATTCAGCTAGTAGATTTGCTTTTTCTAAGGCTGTTGTTGAAGTTGAATCATACGTTGCTTAGATGATATTATTTCAAAAACTGTTCCTCTCAAATTTTTTTTTGTCATGGTGATAGTCATTTCACCTTTATCGGGTCGACCTTATATAAAGAAAGATGTGATAATGCATGAAAAGTCTTTATGAAAATATAAACATTTTCAACTTGAATATTTGCTGTTCCCTAGAATTCTTCTATAAATTTTCTATAGCCTCATCTAAAAGTGATGGTTTGTACTCAGTTTCCATAGATTGAATGTGTATTATCAGTTTCGCAAAGATTCTCTCATCAGTGGCAATACCAAATTACGAGCCTTCACGCCGTTCAAGCAATACTATCTATCACATCCCTTCTAACCTTATCTTCAATTATATATTTTGTATATGAAAATGATGGTTTTTCAACACCCTCTCTCATCGAATAATTTGTTCAATCCCATTGTTTGTCGTAAAATATTTAATCTTGGCTTGAATAGCGGTTTGGTGAGTGCATCTGCTACTTGGTGTTCTGATGCTATTTTTTGAATTGAAATAGCAGCATTTAAGATGAGTTACCTTACAAAGAAATGTCTTATATGAATATGTTTGGTACGTCTGTGATATTACGGATTTTGAGCCAAGCGTATTGCAGCTTCTTTATTGACCATCAATACTGGATTACATTCCATATCCAAAAATTCTTCATATAGCTGTTTCAACTAAACCAGTTCACGGAAAGCTTCACTTGCAGCTACTATCGCAGCTTCCGTTGAGGAAATAGCTACTGACGTTTGTCGTTTACTGAGCCAAAATATCGCACCGCCAGCATAATAACACCTGTTGTTAAACGTCCTGTTGTTTCATCTCCGTCATGGTCAGCATCACTAAAACTTCTCAGCCCATCCATACTGGTTGGTTTGTACCTTATACCGTAATCTGTTGTTCCTTTGAGGCATCGAAGTATTCGTTTACTTGGATACAATAATGATTGCTGGGATCTTCTAACGACCTAGAAACAATACTGATTGCATAAGCAATGTCTGGTCTTGTACCTGTCATTAGATACACAAGAGCCCCAACCGCCTCTCAGTATGGAAAAGTTGTTATAAAATCCGTTTCGGATTCGTTCTCTGAATGATTACAAACTTTAACAATCGGTGTCGAATCGGGTTTACAAGCTTGCATGCCAAAGCGTTCTAATACTTTTCTTGTATAAGCTGCTTGATTTAATTGAATGGAACAATCTTTTCTAGTTTTGATTTCTAATCCTAGGAAATATGAAGCAGGTTTCACTGTCATTTTGAAATCATTCTGCAAGCTTTGCAAGAATTCATTCTTCAATGTATCATTAGTTGTTGCAATCAACCCATCACCAACGAATATGACTAAGATTATCATATCATTTTCATGTTTATGTATGTATAAACACGGATCTACATTACTTTGCTGGGAATCAAGTTTCTTCACAGCATCATGGAATCGCTCATTCCAACATCTTGTTGCTTGCTTGAGTCCATATAAACTTTTCTGAAGTCGACATATTCAATTAGTACCATCCTCATATCCTTCAGGTTGCTTCATATAAACTTCTTCATCAAGTCATGTTTCTACTAACAGCAATACTCAGAACTACCGTACCGTACTACCTTTTGCTACAGGGCTAAATATTTCATCTTTGTTTTCACCCTTCCTTTGTGAATAACCTTTGATAACCAATCTGGCCTTGAATTTATCTACAGAACTGTCTACATTCAGCTTGCTTTTGTAAACCCATTTACATGAAATTGCTTTCCTACTAGGTGGCAATTCTCCCATAATCCAAGTTCGAATTTCATTTAGGGATTCAATTTCATTTTACATTGCTCGAATCCAATGATTTTCCTCAGGGCAGTAGATGGACTCTTTGTAAGTGAGTGGCTCTTTAGGTTCAGTTATTTCACTAGCAACAATCATGGCATACTCATCGGAAAGGAGTGGTTTTCTGATTTCATGTCTATCTCTCACCTGACTTCTTATTACAATGTCCTCATCTTCTAGAAATGGATCTTCTATCTATTCGATTATCGTGTTCTGCACAACCATTCTGCTGAGGAGTGTCGGGCAGATGATTATTTGTCGTATTCCATAGTTATTGAGAACTTTGGTTATTTCTCTATTTGAGAATTCTCCACCTCTATCTGACAAGAATTCCTGAACGTTGTAGTCCATAGCTTTAATCTCTACGGGTAAAATCTTCAACTTTTCTACTTCAGATTTTTCTTTAATGAAGAAGACATAACGGAACCTACTGACATATTTGAACTGGACATAATACCGGTAACCTGACTTGGATGGACAAAAAGGTCCACATACATCAGCATGTATTCGTTGTGCAGAAACATCAGCTCTGTCTCTGGTACCAAACTTCATTATATGAGCTTTTCCGTAAACGCATCCTTCACAAAATTCACTATCCAAATTGACATGTATACGTGGTATAGCTGTAATACGTTTTCATTGTCAACTGTATTCACATTAACAGCAACTTCAGGTTTGACGAATTTCAAATTCAGTTTGTACAATCCTCCATATCTGTTTCTTGTTCCAACTAAAATAGTTTCTCCTGAGAGTTGACATTTTTCAGCACTTGAAATAAATAGGCTATCCGTGTTTTTATCTTGCACGGATAAAACAGAGAAAATATTTTTGTTTATTTCTGGAACATACCATACGTTTGTTATGGTGATAATCTGTTTTCTTTCGTTTACGCAAGCTTTAACTCTCAGAGTACATTGACCTAGACCTGGGATTGAATCTCCATTAGCTATTGTGACCCTGTGATGTCCATCAAAATGTGTATATTCTTGAAACATATCACTTTGATTGGTGATATGATTCGTAGCACCATTATCAACATACCAAATGTCTTTATCACAGGTAGAATGCAACACGGAGATTGTTTCTGCTACGAGAGTCACATAGGTATCACTAGGTATGTTTTTCATTTCCTGGTTTTGGAGGTTTTCCATCTGCTTTCCATTTGAAACAGTGTTTTATTTTATGTCCTTTTCGTTTACAATATTTACAAAACAGGTTCATATTGTGATTTGCTTTGAATTTTTTGTATTTTCCAAGAACATCACTTCCTCTTTGACCAAGGATTGGGATGATAAAGCTTTTTCGTATACACAAAGTTCATTAGTTAAACTGTCAATTGTTCTATCGTTCTTCGTTAACATCCAACTTTACTTGAAAGAAGAATACTCTGGAGGAAGAGTCTCCAAAATCGTGAAAATCAGCAACAATTCTAGTAGATCGCATTTACAGCTGTTCCCATTTACTACTTTCCCTTGGTGTTTTTATATTGCGGAATATTCCAAGGATTTTTGAGTTTAGAAATATGAGATGGAATGTCATCTTCTGCGTGTCGTGTGTATCTGAATAATTGCATGCATGTGTCTTATGTTTTGTCCTCAACATAACCATACCTCATCACTTTTGCAAGAGTTTCTTGAGTCATATTTACTGTAAGAACCAGTAAAGCATTATTGTCTGCTTGATTGAAGTCTTTCAACTCCTTCTCATACTTTGTTTTCTGAGTTTGGGTTGCGTTTTCTGGTAAAAGTTTGGGTAAAGTTAATTTTCCTTTAACTACCTTATTACCACCTTGAATACTTCGTAATAGTAAACTGCTGTTGTATTTTCATGATGACCAGTTCGACTGGCCCTCAAGTAAACCCTATTTGTATTTTAGTTGCATTCATTTTGCTTTTGGTAGAGCTTGGATCAGCTGAATAAAATGATTGCTTCAGAACACTTCTCAATGTCAAACATTTTCAGCAAGAAAATTTCAGCAGTTTCTTATAATTTAGAAATATTTCTTATAGTCCGAAAGATCAGGCTAACCAATCACGCTCTGCTACCATGTTGAAGTAGAGGAAATATCTCAAGTAAACTATTGAATGAATGTAATAATTTTAGACAACTCAACTCACACTTCCATTATGTCATAATTAATTTATCAACTTCCTATATATACAATGTGAACGAAAACAAATTAACAAATTATGAAAATGGTGATTTTTCAACAATTCATCATTAAGAATTCTAGATGTTGTTTCAATATAATCCAAGTTACAATTGTTACACGGAATGTTATAAATCACATTTGACTTTTTGGTAGTATCCGTTTCATCTGTCAATATAGTATTCAAATTCTTTATAGTTTTAAGGTTAGGTATAGATTTATAATAAAAATCGATAGGTAAACTATCATTACTCACATTTCTGTTGATTACATCGGCATTTGTGTTATTAATAGTATTGAAAATTATTTTATTGAGAAGTTTTCTGGGATAAGAATTTTCAATCAATATGTCTCTAAGAAGTCTGAGATTTTTTTGCTTGAGGGAAGGATGTACTAATTCTTCTATTCTTTTTTCAAACAGAGTATTAAATTGATTTTAACTGATTTTTTATGAAAAGAATGGTAATTGATATATCTTCCTGAATTAGTAGGTTTGACATACCAATCAGTAATCAAGGAATTCTCAGTTTCACGGATAACTCTTGTATTGAGAGAAGGAAGGGTCTGATTATGCTCTATTTCGATACTGAATTGTAAATTTTTATCATATCTATTGACAACATCAAGAATTTCATTAGATTTGTCATAAGGTATTGCACAAATGACATCGTCAACGTATTTCTTTGAAATGGGAATTTCAAAACTCAGTTTGGGAATAATGTTTTCAAAAAGATCGTCCATTACGTATTGAACTATAATAGGAGAAATAGTAGCTCCCATTGGTGTACCAAGAATTTGTTTATAGTATTTACCTTCCAAAAGAGAAATAACTTGAGTTGAAGATGAACTTGATTATTTCAATAATTTTTTTTGGTTTATCAAACATTTTTTATTTATATCATTCCATCCTTTGATAACACTTTTCTCCACTAGATCCATAGGTATATTGCTCAAAAAGTGAAATCACATCAAGGCTGATCAGAATATAAGCTGGAGGTAATGATTTTTCATTTATAAAATGGGAAAAATCGAAAGAATCTTTATTATAGAATTCATTTTCATAATTATTAGCATCAGTGAGAATTTTGGTGATCATTTGAGCAAGTTTGCTATTTGGAGCATCAATCGAAGAAATAAATGGTCTCAGTTTCAAATCAGGTTTATGTATTTTAGGGAGTTCATTATACTTAGGTGATACAGAATTATAAATCATATACATTTTTGCTTCATAAATTATAATTTATAATTCTGAATCACCTGAGTATTATGGACTTCCTAAAATACATAAACCTGATTTGAAACTGAGACCCTTTATTTCTTCGATTGATGCTCCAAATAGCAAACTTGCTCAAATGATCACCAACATTCTCACTGATGCTTATAATTATGAGAATGAATTCTATAATAAAGATTCTTTCGATTTTTTCAATTTTATACATGAAAAATCATCACCTCCAGGTTATATTCTGATCAGCCTTGACGTGATTTCACTTTACCTATGAATCTAGTAGAGAAAAGTGTTATCAAAATATGTTATGATATAAGTAAAAAATGTTCAATAAACCAAAAAAAATTATTGAAATAACTGGTTTCATTTTCAACTAAAGTTATTTGTCTTTTGGAAGGTAAATACTATACACAATACTATAACAAATACTATATACAAACAATACTATAAAGAAAACAAATTCTTGGTACACCAATGGGAGCTACTATTTCTCCAATTATAGCTCCATACGTAATGGACGATCTTTTTGAAAACGTAACTCCCAAATTGAGTTTTTAAATTCCCTTTTTAAAGAAATATGTTGACGATGTAATCTGTGCAATACCTTATGACAAATCTAATGAAATTCTTGATGTTGTCAATAGATATGATAAAAAGTTAAAATTCACCATCGAAATAGAAAATAATCAGATGATAGTTCACCTATCACCTATCAATATTTTTAAAATATAATTTTAACCTTGTAAATTTATCTTCAAATATCATAAAACTTTTTCATAATGAACAAAAAATATAATTATGCCAAAAAATATTAAAACTATAAAGAATTTGAATACTAAATTGAAAGATAAAACGGATACTATAAAAAGTCAAATGTAATTCATAACATTCCTTGTAACAATTGTAACTTGGATTATATTATAACAACATCTAGACTTCTTAATGAT
>WOGP01004947.1:0-13551 GCA_015342065.1 Leptinotarsa undecemlineata
TAGCGGTTGGATGGAAGAACAAGAAACGGCTCAGTTTTCGCTGATCTCTGTGCCGTGTATTGAATCCTGCCCTTTGATAGAACCTGTACTGCTTATTATTCTATCAATAAAAACCATTATTATTATTATATAACGCAGCTAAATTCTATAATTTCCTGCCCAGTAAATTCAGATCCTACACGTTAAAAAACTTCAAATAACAGACTGAAAGAGCATTTATTTGAGTAGTTCACTTTCCTCACGCTGACTGTGGCTCATTCGTTTAAACATAAGATTTGGTGACCGAATAACAATTATTTTTTTAAAATGTATGTATGTACTGTAATTTTCTTTGATTCGCTTCAAATTTTTTTTATCGAAGGTTGAGTTTAAAAACAGCTTTGCTGACACTTCGCCCATTCACCTCAATATTTTTTTGTACATTCTCAATGTTCTTACTTCAAGTACTTAAAGACGTTTTATTATTATTATTATAAAAATACTTTAAATTCACGTAGTAACTTATCGGGGTAAACTGAAAAGTATACCTTTCTACATGCATATACAGTTTTCCGTTACAATTTTTATATTCTTTAAATTGGGGAAAGTAAAAATATTCAAAGAAAGTTGACAAAAAACTAAATTTTCCTCCACAAAAATGACTTTCATTCAATATGACAATGGACTCATGAATATTTGAAGATGGCAAACTCATAACGTCATTTTTAAAATGAAAATAAGACGCCTTACATTTCTCTAACCAAACCGATCTAATCCCTGAAGAAGGCTATATTGAATAAATATGAAATCCAGGAAAGTACTTTTTTAAATCTATTATCTTTCCCATATACATTTCCCATATTCAGTAGCTTTAATAGACAAATCGTATCGAATTCAAAGTGTGTGAATATACAGGCCATATTGGGTGCAAGCCGTAGAATACCGTCTGTCTGCCTATATATCCGGTAGTCGAATGAACCAGGTGTGCTGGGTTTTCAAGGGCTGTCCAAACACAACCATCAGATATAAAACACGAAACATAACTGTGGTGATAGAAGCAGCATTCATTATTTATATGCTAAGAAGCGACAGATGCTCTTGAATTATGCGATGCTCAAGAAACGTTAATCAAATGAGAATCGAAGACGACAGGGATCAAATTATGTTTCTTATTTTGATTTATTAACGTCGTCATTCGTGATGATGTTACATGAAATTTTTTTGGCTTGCTATTTCCGCTAAAAACTGCCTCATCTGTACAGTCATAGAAACGTCATCCATTGCAGCTTTACTATCTTTAGAAAATACGATTTCATGTATGTTCCCTTTCTTTTATTGTTATCGTTATCAGTTCTATGGGGTCTTCTTCCAGCTGGAGGGATCCTGCTGTGTTGACATTTGAAAACGGATCCAACACCGGTATTTCCAATTTTCAAATGTCCTGGAATCGTTTTGCGAAATCACTGTGGAGGTTCTTCAAATGTTGGCAGTTAACAATCAAGTCGGCGTTGTTGAAGAATACTGCTGACAGATTGGGGAAATTGCGAAACTCATGTCTGCCGATATTATTCTTGTATTAGAGCAATTTGGCTACAAAAGCAGCAATGACATTTTTTGTTTCAATCAAATTCAAGTCGTCACCTTGAAGTTGAAGATTGACAGCAATAAATAATGTATACAGTGTGATGAGGTTGTCGTGCAATTCTTTGTCTTTGTTTTCCAAGAACTCTATTACTGTGGAGCGCCGTTTTACTTTTTATTTTCACAAATATTCATTCCTCAATTTATTCAACTAACAATTTATTTGATTCATGCATTTGTTCGACACATTTGAAACGATCGTTCGCAAAATTTGTTCTATTTTAAATGACACTTGATTTAAAATGTTACATGAATGAATTTGTTTGATGAAAAGTTGGGAACAGTTTTAATATAGATTCATTGTTTGAAATTTCTGGAAGTAAATGTTTGTCATATATACTTTTTTTATAACTATCGAATAATTTACTACACTTTCTGTGAAACAGGAATAAAATTGTTCGTTTATAATTATAGTTACATGAATTAAAACGATTGTTGATAATTTTAATTCGGCGCTAGCGTCGAGCGGACTCTTGCTGAAGCTGAATTTTTAAATCTGGCAACATGATAGTCTAGTGATAGTAACACAATATTCCGTCCAACTGCAGCGCCGCATAAAAATTATCAACAATCAATTTAATTCATGTTTAATAGAAAGTAAAACGACGTATCACACCGTTTTACTTTATATTAATATTCCTTTGAAATGAGCTGAATTATTTTATTTGTTGAATTTCAGTGATACATGAATTAAATTGATTGTTGATAATTTTTATTCGGCGCCACCGTTGAACGGCATTTTGTCATACTATAAATGAACTAGCATGTTGCCATATGTAACACTTGAAGTTCGTGATAAATCCGCTCGATACCAGCTCCTAATTAAAATTATCAACAATCGTTTTAAATGTATCATTCAAATACAACAAACTTTTTGAATCATCAAAAAATTTAATTCTTTGTCAGAAATTAGCTTTTTAAAAAGATTGATCAAATAAAAAAGTTGTAACCAAATTTTAAATTGAATGCATTAAAGTGAATGTTAGAAATATTCAACAATTTCAATAAAATTGGAATAGAACAATCATTATTCATAGAAAAAAATTTAGTATGGAAAGTTAATTTGCTATATTTTCAGACAAACGAAAGTCTATTTTTATTACCAACAATGTTTCATGGGAAAACTTTAACAGTCATTCAAATGTATTTATTGAAGTTTTATTCCCAAACTTACTTTTAGAAAGTGAATTCAAAGTTTCATTATAATTCAACAGTCATATAAATAACTAACAATTTATTCAAAGGTTGAAATTATATGCCGAATTGAAACTTTGGTAGAATTTACTCGAATAATACATTCCATTGACTGTTGAATAAAAATGTTTGTTCATTGCTGAGTTGAACCATATGTATATAGATTATTTTTCAGCATAATACATGGCGTTACATTTTCCATTACTCTGAAACAATATTTTTCTTCGGAATCAATAAAAGCTTTAAGTTATTTCATCAGTCTTTTTTATTCAATTAACAATTTTATTCATATAACATTTTAAAACAAGTGTCATTCAAAATAGAAAAAATTTTGCGAACAATCGTTTTTAATATGTCGAACAAATACAAGAATCAATTAAATTCAAACAAATAAATTGTTAGGTGAATAAATTAGGGAATGAATATTTGTGACAATAAAAAGTAAAATGGCGTTTTACAGAGTCAAATAGATTGTAAAATCGAGTCAGACAGTTACCTCTTGATAACCAACGCACTTCTGTGTGAAATAACAATCGGTTGAACTCTTCATCATTAGCTGATTAAAGAATCTGTCATTTAAAGAGCTGTTTTGGATTTTATTGACTGTTTCGATGATATATTGCAGTGATTTAGAGAGGAGTCAAAATATACTCAGAAGTTTAGGAGAACATTGGTTGTGGTACCTACCATATGTTGAAGTGCATTAAATTTTTGTGAAATTTTGAATGTCCTATTTGCAATAAATGTATATACTTAGATCAATATCATTATTATTATACGTGACACAGTTTTGTTTGTATGAATTAATTTCCAGAACCAACTTGGAATACCAAAAATGTGCTTTTTTGACTCCACCAAAAAAAGCCATAAAAATGAAATAATCAATAAATGTTTGATCGATTCAATAACAATATGAAACACTTATAACGCTGCATAACGGTGCTTAGGCCGGTGGTGGGAGAGGTTTCAGCAGCTGTCAACTTTACACGAACCACGTGTTCACCACCAGGGCTGTCCAACTTGTTTATTTTCCTTTGTGATATATAGGGGATGTTTGTAAAAAATCCTATTGGGAATAGACATCCAAGATTAACGTATGCCTAGCATGAATGATTTTTTTTGACGCGACACAAATTGGAAATGATATGACAAATTGGACGTTATGTATGCGAATGAATGGCTTTGTTTGAAGGAATATAATTTTGGCAACATTTTTCGACTCACAGGGTTTCTTTGGTCTTTATTTTAATCATCTTTCGTGAACTTTCACAACAAAGTTCCATTACTGACGTTCTCATAGAAGTAGTTTTTTTCAATAGAATAATATACTTTAAATTTTAAACTGCACTTCATTACACGCATGTACAGTCCAGTCATTTTAGGTATATTAAACTTCAATCTGCGGAAAAATTCCTACTGAGCAAAATTTTGGTATACATCTTTATTATTGCGTTTTGATGAAGATGTGAAAAATTGACATTGATATCGTGCCGGCTAAAAAAGTTATAAGGGTCAAAAGGTCACGAAAATCAGTTTTTTGGGAATATCTTGCGACCTATGGCTCGGAGGTTAAAAAAGGTCATTATAAAAATTATTTCTCATACGATTATCTACAAAAAATGTCACTTGCATTTTTCTGTAAAGTCAACCGTTTTTGGACTAGAGCGCTGAGAAAGCGAGTAGAATGTACTCACATAGGTTATTTAAGTTTTCTCAAAACTTCTCTACTCGGGCGTTTTATGACAAATATACTTATATTATAGAGGTTTCGGTCAAAATACTGTTGTCATTTTCTACATCTTGTGTTCTACATCTTATGAAGTACACTTCAATGAATCGATGGAAAAATTTGGTATTTATACACGACAATGACGTGATGATGCTGACGTCTTAATAGTTGAAACAGCAATTGAAAAATCAATAAATGATACTACAATAATCATTGGCGAAGACATGGATCTATTGGTATTTCTCGTAGCACGCACACAAATACATGATCAAACTACATCCATTTTTTTAAAAAACCAGGGAAAAACAATTGAAACAAAAATATATTCGACTGAGAGCCTCATAAGTATCCACACTGCAAGAAAAATATTCTGTTTCTACATGCTATTACCGGATGTGACACAACTTCAACACTTTTTGGGAAAGGAAAAATTAAAGTCATGAAGATGTTAAAAAAAAGACCCGATTTACACAATTCTGCAGAAATATTACATTTTCTACTAGCAATGTACAGTGCTCCAAAATCAGAAAATTCAATTGACAATTACAGATACTTGCAGCTTTGCTAAACTAACAAGACAAAGCTGTGAAATTTCAGTTATTACCACCCACTTCCTCAGCAGCAAAACATCATATTCATCGAGTCTATTATCAAATACAAACCTGGCTAGGAAAAGACATTGATCCAGAACAGTGGGGTTGGCAGTAGAAAAATAATATATTACAACCAATAACAACTTTATTGCCACCAGCACCCGATGATCTACTAAACACAATCTTTTGTAATTGTACAAAAGGTTGTGGCAGCAAATGTGGATGAAAAAATTTGGATAGAGATGTTCTAAAACTTGTGGACATCGTCGTGGTGAGTCATGCCTAAACGCAGAGTCCACTAGTGAATAAAATGATGAAGATGATAATGTAAATACAGCAATAAGTCCACACGATGTTTTGTCAGCGACTTTTGATGAGGTTTGTTAATTTATTAATTAATAATTAATTTATTAATTTATATGTGTCCATCCACGGTGAGATTTTGAAGAAATAGATGAACCAGTTATCTTTGTAGTAATGTAAAACTAAAGTTATTAGATTTCAAATGCACTTTCTTGATATTTGTAAGTAAAAATTGTTAGAATGAATATTTGACATGAGTTTCTTACACTGTGGGTGACCGGTACTACTCAAAAACTGATTAAACCTTTATGTTGGAGACAAACCTTTTAATTTATTCAATTCACATCTTAAAACTCACTTCGTAAAAGTCAACAACATTGGGAGTCAAATCAGTAATATGTACTGCAAGGTACAATTCTAGGACCTATATTAGCTTTAATACGTTGTGGAGCAAGTTTTCATTGATAAAGTCGAGTGCGCTCGTTAAAAATTATGTTAATACAAGTAAATATTTCAAGGTAATAGCAGTCTTAAAGCGGAAAAATGAAAGTTACAGGCCCAAAAAATCAAAAACTCGTACGTTTGAACATGTCCAGATGATTATAAATGAGGCGTCAGATGAAAAATATTTGATGATAAAAGTTATACTATTTTCGGAATATATGGAGCCTGCCGGCGTGGAGAGCTGTGTCATTTATTGAAAGAAGACATTAAATTAATGGATAACTCATTGATTGTTCAAATTCCAAATACAAAAACGAAACTGGGTCGTTCTTTTTGCAATGTTGGAAAAATATTGACTATTTTAATAAATACATTGCATTAGACCCTTCTGTTATCAATCATCAACGTTTTTTTCTGAAATACTCAAATTATGAATGAAGTGCTAACCTAATTGGTTTAAACACGTTTGGACAAATGCCCTCCATCATTGCTGAGTTTCTGAACCTTCCGGAACTAAAGGAATGTACAAGCCACTGTTTCAGAAGGTCTTCTGCTTCTTTGCTAGCAGAATCAGGAGCAAATATAACGGATATTGAGTAGCATGGAGGATGGAAGTACACCACAGTAGCTGAAGGTTACATCGATTCAACTTATTTCTAATAAAAAGGCTATTGCTGAAAGAATAATCTCAACAGTTAGTTTCAGTGTTACAGCATGGTCCTCTCCACTTCAAGAATTAAATATTAATGCCCATGAAATTGTCAACTCGGCTAGTTCAGATATATTACAAGGCTTTTCAACATCGTAAGGTATTAATATCAGCAGTTGTTCTATAATTGTACTTTTCATATTGATGTTAAAAAATAATAACACTAGTGTTAAAAATATTTTTAACATGCTAATTTGTAAACATCATCTGTTGATACTCTTGACAACCATTAAAAATGTCACTTTCAATGACAGTTGTACAAAAAATAGTTTTTAATATTTTTGCTTATGCTAGCATATTCCTTTTAAACAAGGAAAAAAGGTTAGTTTTTGAACCAGAAGGCTCAAATTGAATCCAGCATCGTGTCGTCGAACTTTGCATTCTCCAGAACTGATCTATCCCGGCAGAACCTCGTTGCATCCGCATTACGTAGTTTGTTTACTCCCGTGCCAGTGCCGGCCTAAAATTAGGCGCTAACCCTTTCTCGGTGTCCAACACGTGTCAGCGGAGCATCTCGTCTAAGAATAACCATTGTGCACGTCACATCCGATCCCTTATAACCCAAATAAAATCGACCTTCGTCTGGCCCAGAGGGAGATCCCAAGCGATCCCTTCATCGCGTGAATCCTTTTTCGGGGCAAAAGGGAGCGATTTCCGCAAAACGCCGAGACCACAAAGTCATATCCCCGGCGGCTATCTTCAAGGGTTGGTCCTCTTTCGTCTGGCCGGCCGTCTAGTCGGGGATAACGACCCTGTTGGGTCGCTGAGAGGGCTGCTGACCGTCGCTTTGATGGATGCATCCCTTACCTCGGCCAACGTGTAAGGGTATTCCGCGTTTCTGCCACCGTGTTTCACGCCCCCGACGTTAATAGATCACTGTCAAGGGAAGTACACGGACGAGGTGAAAAAATGCCGGAAAAATCATGTCTCGCCGGTTATTATTTGGGGTGGAGGGATGCCGTCGTTCGAGCTAGCGCCTGTCAAGGTCGGGGTAGGTAAAATTCTCATAATCTTCGATAATACTATGACATTTATATATTGCGGTTCAAAGCTGAAGATTGCCCAGTGAAAAAACTGTTCATAAACTGAACCCTTTGTCATCGAAATGTCATTCGAAGTTACACCCCTCTCCCAAAAGTTTAAAAAAGACGAAGAAGACATTATTGCGTAATACCTCGTTTGAGGGACCATACATTGATATACTTTTTCAGTTCAAATAATCATCAAAATGTCCTTGATTCAGCAATTATTCATTTATAAGATGACCATTTGACACCGAAATGTGATTCCTCCCCGAAATTACTGGTCACCCCCAAAATTTTCCAAAAGATTGGGAGAAATTATTGTGTTTTACATCATTTGAAGGCAAATACATTCATATACGTTTTCAGTTCAAATAATTATCAAAAAACCCTTGAATGCATCCCTTTCGAAGGGACAGCTCATCACCCAAAAAAAAAAAAAAATTGGAGACATTACTGTGTAACACATCATTTGAAGGTTCATATAATTATCCAAAAATTCTGAAATATGGCAATTTCATTTGTAAGGAGCTCCCATTTGGCATTAAAAAATTATTCTACCTCGAAGTTACAGCTCTCCCTCCGAAATTTTCTAAAACATTGGGGTAGTACATCATTTGACGATCCATACATTCATATAGTTCATATAGTTATCAAAAAATCCTGAAATACAACCATTTCATTTATAAGATGCTCCCATTTGATACTGAAATGTCATCTTCCCTCGAAGTTACAGCTTACCCCCTAAAATTTTCAAAAAATTGGGATATATTATTGTGTAATACATCAACTGAAGGTCCATATATTCATATAATTTTCCAGTTCATATAATTATCAAAAAATCTTGAAATACGACAATTTCATTAATAAGATGCACCCATTTGACATTTAAATGTAATTCTCCCTCTAAGTTATAGCTCAATCCCCAACATTTTCAAAAATATTGAGAGATATTATTGTGTGGTACATAATTTGAAGGTCTATACATGCATATACTTCTTTAGTTCATATAATTATCAATAAATCTTCAAGCACGGCAATTTCGTTCATAAGATGCTTTCATTTGATATTGAAATGACATTTTCCCTCGAAGTTATAGCTCATCCCCCAAAATTTTCAAAAATATTAGGAGATATTATTGTGTAATACCTTATTTGAAGGTCCATTGGGTCATATACCTTTTTTGTTCGTTCAATTATCTATAGAATAAATTGTTAATGGATATTTAAATATTTTGTCAAAAACATGTCAGATATGACCGCGGTTCGAAGCTGGAGATTGGCAATTTCAGAAATATGTCAATTTTATTCACAAAATGATTCTTTTCGACATTGAAATGTCATCCCCCTCGAAGTTACAGCTCACCACCCAAGATTTTCAAAAATAAAGGTGTTTGCTGCCTTTAGAAAGAATATCAATTCGTTCAGATATAAAAAATCTTATGATGGGAAACTTGGCCACAGTTTTTGTTGAAGTCAGTAAAACACCAGAAAATAGCAATTCTGTCAGCTTGAAATTCAGCGTAACATAAAATTGAAATTTAAAAAAATGATAATAAATATGATATACTCAGATCATTGGATATCTTTTCCAGTTCAATATTATTGTGGTTAGGATTCTAAGCTTCCGCTGTCTTTCAATAGTCAAATCACAATTTCCTTATCTCCTTAAACCATATCATTATATCGTGAGATTCAAAGACATGAACAAAATAATCAATCGTAGGTATATACATATTCTATGTCAGTAGCCATCTTTATCGAACATATTTGTAGAGGAAGCGAAAACTAAAAGGTCAAATTTGACCTGGATTCACACCTGGCTTCTTTTATTGTTAGTGTATCTGCTCCGTATTTATTGTAGGATCAAATTTTCTATGCATCCGCTCCATTTTTACCTGATATCTTCTTTATAAAGTTGTAGCTGTATTATTTTAGGACTGTTTCTGGTTCATGAAATTTCCATACAGTTCATAGAGAGATGCCGCGCAAAAAATAATTCCACAACACGGCACAATACGTTTTCTAGTCTATATTAAAATGATAAGTAAAATAATTGCACGAATCTTCATCAGTTCCACGTTAGAATAACAGATATATGAAAACAATCACAATAAAATATGAAAATGTCATTATAAAACTGAAACGAATTTTATTTATCTATGGTGTGAATAAAGAAAGCAGTAACGAAAGTGGATTTTTCTCATTCAGAAGACAAAAACAGTAGTGAATTGTTATATTAGAAACCAAATCAATGTTAGAAACAGCAATTTGAAGTTTGACAAAATCATTTCACACAGTTTGACAAAAAATTAATCTAAAAACCTGACAGTAGCATATATTCATTTGAACTTGATTCTATTGATAACGGTGTGAATAAAATCATACATTATACAACTGTTTAGAATGTATTGAGAAAGATCTTATTAGAAGGCTTTGTAGTTTGTAATACAAATTTCATTAAAGAGTCAAATCCAAATATTAGCCCCTCGATCCATGGCTCGTGTGCATGGACATATCCAGGAATTACTCAGATATCTTTGGGAAGGTTTACAGGAAGTCTTGATGAAAATTTAATGGCAGAGAAAAAGCGCAAGAGTTTTGATAAAGATATTTGAGATTTGAATTGAAGGTGTTATATTTTTAGGAGCGATTAATTTTTGGGAAAGAAAGTTTTGGCTTTCTACTACTCCATCTCGATACAAAAAAGATGAGGGAACCTTCCAAAGGAAGGAAGTAATCAATTTGAAAATAAGTAACTCTATACATGGATGAGTAGATCATGCAAAGAAGTAACTTTCAGACACAAACTGAAATAAATTCCTCCTGAAACAGCTACTTTCATATAAACATTAAATCACACGTAAGAAAAAATTTCTTTCGAAACAAATACTTGTATATGAACACTGAATTATATAGAAGATACTTTTCTTTACTCAGATTGTATTTCAAACATTCGTTGTGGAATAAAATCAGATATCATTCACATGAAAGTTACTTCTTTGCATGATCTGCACATCCATATATAGAGTTACTTATTTTCAAATTGATTACCTCCTTTCTTTCTTTGAAAGATTCCCTCATCTGTTTTTGTATCGAGATGGAGTAGTAGAAAGCCAACAACTTTCTTTCCCAAAAATATTTGAGCAGTTTCGACCATCTGTTAAATTCAACTGCTATGAATATCCATTGGTAACCTTATTCGTCTTTACCAATGGCTGGATTTCATGGAGATGGAAAATTAACGTCATCGAATTGCGAAAACAAAAGAAAATGCATAAAATATTTATCGATCCATAATTTTTTCCCAATTTCAGTAATACATTTAAAGAGGTTTTCTCCAACAGAAAGTTTTGAAGGCAAATTAAATATTTCCATCGACTTCCCACAGGAAGGTTCAGCCATGAGTCATTATTCAGCAGATAATTTTGCTACTCTATCCATTTTTCTTTAACAGCGAAGTGATAAACCATTTTTAAGTAGCTATTTCATAGGCCTACATAATTGACTCGGTTGATAAGTGAAAACTGTAGTATTTATTTTGAGAATTCAATGATGTATGATTTGATATAACAAATTTCAAATGACATGTATCCTAATCATTGTTGTTATTAGTAAATTATGCTTGGTTTGAATTAAAATGGCTACTTCGGTTTTCTCAACAGTGAAACGAATTAGCAAATGTACTTTAACTTAAAGAAAAATATATTATTCCTAATGTACAGAGTGAGCCAAATTGGCATTTGATGTTTTGTTAGAGTCATCTTTGAAATACATCGCTTTTTGGTTTTTTCATGTAGACTTTGAAACGCACACTTTCATCACGTAGGCTTTGGACGATGCGGCGATAAAATACAATGCAAATTTTTACTGGTAGCTGTCAAATTTTGATTTAAGCGGTGAAGACGCTCTTCAGTTAGTGGTTTTTGTTCAATTTTCAAACACATTCGCAATGATAGGTTAGGTTAGGTCTAAAGTGAGTGGGTCTATTCGACCCTCCACCGCAACCCGCAAAGATTTATTGTGGCTCACACATATTCACACTCGACAAAATAAACCCAGCTTCTTAACGAAGCCGATTAGTTTGTATGGTGAGTAGTCTGTCAGGTCAGATGATAGGAGTACATATCTGCCGAACTCTAAAAACCTGATTCGATCCCTAGCGGGACAGGCACAAAGTATATGGTCTGCTGTTTCATCATTTTCCAAACAGAAGCGACACACACTGTCTTCCGATAGTCCAAGTCTCTGCATATGATGATTCGAATGACAGTGATCTGTAAGAAGGTCTGTTAGACATCGTAGTGCATCCCTACTGTAGTCCAATAACTGTTGAGTATCAATCTACAAAGTCCATAAATCTTCTTGCCATCCAGGTGTTCAAAGTTTGTTTGGCAAAGCCTAAAGCGAAGCCAATGACAGGTTCTGGTCCGATGACCAGCACACTCCTATGCAAGGGAGTCAGCAGCTTCATTGCCTTCCAGGCCAGTATGGCTAGGAATCCAGACCAGGGAAAATCAATTAAGTCTTCCTATCGAGGAGAGTCGTTTTTGGCAATTTGCTACCAATTTAGACGTTGCTCGGTAGGAGCCAAGAGCTTCCAACGCCGCTTGACTGTCCGAGAATAGTTTTATTGACTTCTGTGTGAGGTAGGATTTGTCCAATCTCTCCGCACAAACTATCTGTTTCCTTCTTCCGGAAGATCCAGAGTCCTCTCTACTCGGGAAAAGTACTTTTTAAGGCAGTTCGTAGTTGACAGTTGGAGACATGAAGTCAGAGATCATTTCCAGAATGCTGCGACTTCCAGTACCAACCAACAGACCGTTGCACTCTGCATTAAATTGATTTGTGCAATTGGCAATGTGCACAAGTTTGTATGCAGTCTATGTAGCCTCTCTCTCCAGAAAAATGTGGGGAGGAGGTAAATCTAGAAGGATCTCCATGGCCGCTGACGGTGTGGTACTGATGGCAACACTGATAGCCAGACAAGCCTGTCTCTGTAAGCCAGAGGGCTTCGCTTGGACCGTTTTCTGTAACCATTCGCAATGAAGAAGATAATTATGCAGAAGCAGCAAGCAATTTGTATCACGAGCGGTATCCAGAGAGAAGACGACCTTTCAAAGACATTTTCGCGAGATTGCGACACAACATAAATGATGGTGGTCAGTTTGGAAGGAGTTGGAAGAAATAGTCGTTTCAGGAGCTGTTGAATTAATCCCAAAACGTCAACGTGAAATTTGAAAATATCAACAGCCAACAACAACCATTTGCATGAAAATATTCAGCTATTTAGTTTTGTCAATATCTTTAATCGTGTTTAAGTTATTAATGTTTTGTTAAGTTTCATTGTTCATGCTGTATATTCGGTGTTTGTGACTGACTCCATGATTTTTCTTTCTCTTCCTGGAAATACAAATGCAATTAATTTTCAAATACAATTTTTGTGATATGACTTGCTACAAATATAAATTACATGAACGTAGTCAAATAAAGTATATCTATGTCTATTTGACGACCTAAGATCGTCACCCCGAAGAACACCCGACCTCATAAAGCCCCCAAGAATATATTTCGGCGAATAATCGTCTCATTCATGAGGTCACGGGCCTATCTTGGGCTTCCCTTCGGCGGCACTTCTCCGAAGAAGAGCGGCCCCCTCGTCTTTCTCCACCCACGTGCCAGATCGGCACGCGACCAAGTCGGCAGGTGTCCGGCGAGATTCGAAGGGTTAATCTTTGTCGGGCCGACCTGGCAGGGGGAGCTGAGAGTGTTTTGTTGGTATTTAGATGTGGGCGATTCGTGAAAGTGTCACTGATTCGGGTGTTACGTGTCAATTGAGAGTTGTCTTTCCATGGCCCTCTATCGATTTATTTGCGACCAGATGCTCGATCTTGTCTCCAATGCGTCTAGCCATTCTTGGGTATAGTTCAAGTAAACG
>WOGP01004949.1:0-13549 GCA_015342065.1 Leptinotarsa undecemlineata
GGGTATCGGTGAAAAACAGATTTTATAAATTAACAATGATTTTTATTTATAAGATATTACATAAACTACTTCCAGATTATCTAAGTGAATTTACTACAATTAACTCCCAAATACATAACTATACTACTAGAGGAAATAATATGTTTCATCTCCTTAATTGGAAAATGGCAAACTCAATGAAATCGCTATTCTATAACGGACTCGATGAGTTCTATAAGCTACCACAAGACTCAAACAATCTAATACCATTTATGTATTTAAAACGATGTATGTATTTAAACTGATTTAAAATCAATAAACATATCCAGTCAATATAAATCACCAGAATGTATTACAACATAATCAAACTTGTTCACACGAATTTATATACTTTAAGTGCATTTTATTTTTTAGTATTTGTCTTTCTTTTTTTTTTATTATATAACTATTAGTCTTGAAACATGTTTATATAGCTATTTTTTATTTTTATATTAGAACATGTTCTATTAAATGAATAAAGTTCAAGTTCAAAGGCAACAATGCTGGCGAGATATAAGGTGTGACACTCATGTAAAGTTTTGATACTAATAGGTTTTATCCTCAATTGACCAAAGTTTTTCAGATATACAGAGAGAAAACTTCATGAAATGAAGAATAAAGTCTGTCACAGAAGTTTTTAAATTATAACAACTGAGATATGTGAAGTTCTCTAATCTGCTTTCATTAATGCTGGTGAATAATTATATACAGTCTACATTGGTAGCGGGTTAAAACCTGAACACTGTCACTCTTCAATAACAAATCTATGTACATTTGATATTTTTATTTTTTCATATTGGTACACTCATCTCGAATGTCTGCATATCGGTTGACTCATGCTATGCAATTTTTTCGGAAATTTTGGGCAAGAAGCGTGTGACAGTGATATTAATTCCAAAATTGCTGAATTTTGACTAAAAAAATCGTCGCATGAATGGAAGGAATTGTTGAATGACGTCAACGGCAATCCAGATTTGCTCACTAGCATCATAACTGGTGATGAATCATGGGTATATGGTTATGACATTGAAACAGAAATCCAATTGTCCCAATGGAAGAGCCCAGGAGAGAGAGACAAAAAAAGCACAGCAAGTTCGATCAACTATGTTTTCTTCGAATACCGCGGCATAGTGCATCAGAAGTTCTTGCCACATGGTTGTAATGTCAATAAGGAATATTATCGTGAAGTTATGCTCCGCTTGCGAGAAGCAATTAGAAGAAGACTTCCGGTATTGTGGAAAAACAATTCATGGCTATTTCATCGCGATAATGCACTTGCCCACTAGTCATTGCTTGTTCATCATTTTTTTGGCTAAAACAACACCGTAATCATGCATCAGCCAGCGTATTTACCAGATTTGGCCCTCTGCGACTTTTTCCTGTTCCCAAGATTGAAGAGACCTATGAAAGGACGGCGTTTTGCGTTTGAGGATTGAAAAAAAAACGCCGGCACAAGTGTATTATATCTGAGGTGGATTACTTTGAAGGTGACAAAATAGAAATTGATGAATAAATATTTTTTGAGAAAAATTAAAATTCACCTTACTTTTTGAATAAACCTTGTATATTCTTTCACGCCATTTGATGGTATAGATATTATATGCTGATGACCAATACGTACTCAATTCAAAGTGAAACTGTATTGTGTTTGCTTCTCCTTTCAAGTATTTGTAAAAATTACATCACTTGAAGGTCACTAATAGCTCCTAGCAAGGTATGCTCTCTCATAAATCACTATCGAACTTATCTGCCTAATATGACTCAACAATGTTCAATAAATCATTCCATTGTTTCCATTTTCGAATGCAATTTCATACAAAAACGAGTGAGAGGGTGTTTGACCACTGTTATTTATCAAGGACCATTATCATTTATTTCTCAAAAACAAGAATGTATTTTCCCATACAATGTTTATGCCCGGGGGGAAAATATTCAGTAACATAGTAAAATTATATGAAAAAAAAAATCGATTTTTTACAATATTTCATCTAATATTTGAAACCCTTAGATTTTTTGAATATATCTATGAATTGATCACTATATATTCACTATATTATTTATAATGATTGCAAGATGTTCAATCATTTACCTGATTTAATAAGATAAATTAACACATTAGATAATTTTAAAAAGGCTGTTTACTTCTTACCGTGTAGTCGCCCGTATTATATTTTGGAAGAATTTTATGGGGATAGCTTTCAATCAAATTATTTTTTATTTTATTTACTTTTTTCTCTTATTGTTAAGGACTTTTATACTATATGTTGACTGACAAATTGTACCTTTTGCATTTAGTGTCTTATTTATATAAGTACTTTGTCCACAAGAATTCCTTATTCTTTATGAGAATGAAGTGATTGATTGATATTCAAAAAATTAAATTTGACTATTTCAATTTGTTTTTTAAGGAGTAAAGTTCGAGTTTATACAACATCAATATATTCAATATGGTTTTTTGTTAGTTGGTTCCTTATAATCTAACCTGATAAGAAAATATATTCCATAATTTTATTCTACAGTATTTTCAATGTAAAACAAGCACTGATCCCAATCATCAGAAATGCAATACTCTTCCCGATACGCGTTCAAACATCCATAATCACAAAACTGGCGCAAAGTTGACAACTAAGTACTTTTTACAAGTTAACGAATGAGAAAAATTTAAATAACGCGATGTTCTTTTGGTATTCTACGGCAAAGTTGAGTACATTTTTTGAAATCTGGCAACATGATTTTCATTTCTTGGCCCTGACTTTCAATGATAATGCTAACAAATAATGACCAGTGAAGCAACTAAGAATATGAATCCAAAACTGGGTAATTTTTATGAAATAGAAGTTTTTTTTTGTGTGAAAATATTTGAAATAGGTGTATAAAGATCCACAATATGCAGTCCTGGATATAAGGTAACACTTCACAAGTTTTTATACCATAACCGAGTTCTTGAAATAGAAAAAGGCCATTTTTAAGGAGATTTGACTTTTGAGAGGCTTCATCTCTGAAAGTAGGCCGAAATGTAAAATTTTGACTTCAGATTCGAGATCAGCAGATAAAAATATGTAAATGACAAAAACTTTTTCTTAAAGTGTAAAGTTCCTTCTCAGAAATAAAATTAAATTCATATAAAAAAAGGGATTAGTTCAGAACCAATGACACAAAAATCAATCTAATAAATGACAACTCTTAGACTTTTTTCAAATGGACACTCAATAGATATATACCATAATCTGAGAGTTTTGAACTATCTTGAAGAACCCTTCCACAGTAAATAATACGCTGTGTTTCTGCAGGAATATTGACTGTTTCTGCTATTCTAGCCTTGAACTGTTCCACAGTAATCTAAAAGTGAAAAATGTAAGTCCATTATTTCTAAATTCAAAATGTTTACTTACATCATCTTCAACACTAAATTGGTGATTTTGAGAATCCATCGTTTTTACAGTGAGGTCAATCATTTTGTTTGAATAAAAGCAAGAGTTGGAATATTTTCAGAAAAATTTGATTCTAATTCAATAACACATGAGCTCTTAACAATGAACGTTACCAGAGTAATTTTCACTAAAATATTTGATTGGATTGACAACCTATCAACTCTAACAATTTCCTAGAAGAGATATGATTCAAATTTCAACTTTTCACCAGAATATTCTTATTGATTACTTTACAACCCAATTACAAGTTTTATGGCGTAGAATATTGCCAAAGATCAAAATGGCCACTATAATCACTTGTGTCTCGTTTACGTGTGCCGTGACTGTAATCCTGTCACAGGTCTGTAGTGTAAAACCGCGAGACGTGTAATAACTGTACGCCTTTATTGTATTTCATCACATTTATGATGAAAAAAAAAAGGTAATTTTTTCAGACCTCTATTATGAAACGTGACACATTTATAATGAAAACATATCTGTAGATATGTGGACCTCTTGGTGCTCACGGCAATATGAATTACTGAAACTGTTTTTACATTCATTTTTGTATTTTGATAGTTCTGTACATATATTCTCGTCTATTGTCTATAGTAAGTATGTATATATGTATGTATATATACTTTCACGGGAAGTGACTTAACACATTTGACTCCACCAAGAGCGGTACCTATCAGAAATACACGATGTACTGTGATTATTCATTGTTTTGTACACGTCGAACTTCACTGTTTAAGAACTTTCTCTTTTGAAGAACAGCGCTCAAGTGGAATAAACTTCCTGAGAACTGTGAATATTTACATGTTCCACCTCATTTGAAGGTAGTATTGTATATTTTTGTACTTATGAAAAGTTTCATTGCTTAATATAATTAATATTTCAGTTATTCATTTTAATTTCATTTGTTCTTTCATAGATTTCAAATCATAATAGAATCATTTTTTGACAATAGAAGTCCGAACTAATGAAATTCACTAAACATTGTCAATCACATTCGAACAAATATTTAAACATACTGTTCAACACACTTCAAATGGCCCGGAGGTACCATGTATTTGAATAAGTAAAATCATAACGACTTAAAAACTCCAAGAGTTTGCTACTCTCAGTGAAGGATTCAAAGGAAGGAAGCATGATTGTTTTATAAAAATAATTAAATTTCATAGGGCATAAAGTGACTTGATACCTAAAAATTTTTGTATGATTTATACACGCATGACTGACTTATAATCCCCTCTCTTTCATGAATCTGACTATTATTTTTTAAATTAAAACATTAAAACACTTTAAAGTAAAAATTAAAACAATTAAACAAAAAATAAAAGTAAAAAATGGAACAATTGAACAAAAATTAAAAATTAAGAGATTCGAAGCCAAGTTACTTCTCGACGTTTCGAGTGTCAGTATCCACAATCATCTCCGCGTGATGACTGGACTAATTCATCCGAGAGATGACTGTTTATGGTTCATTCGAGTACTTTCACTTATGTCCTCTTTCCACAAGGAAGAAAAGCCGTCACAATCAGTGCTTGTATATCAGAGAATTATCGCAAAGGATAAGAAGATTGGATCCAAGTACAACATTAGAACCTGCTTCAGATCGAGAAACACTATCCGTAGCAGCCTCAGAAAAACCAGGCTACCAGACGCGGACTGCGATTCCAAGAATCGCATTTACCGGATACCTTGTGAGTGTGAAAAATCCTATAACGGTGACACTAAGAGACCATTGAAAGTTCGCATTGTCGAGCACAAGAAATACACATATCGAAGGGAAACCAGCAAATCAGGAATAGCAGAGCATGTTTGAACCCATCAACATAACATCGAGAGATCCCAAGCTGAGGTCATACACAGGGAGGAATACTGGTTTAGGAGGAAATTCAAAGAAGTCGCATATATGTTGTCCAATAATGTATTCAGCCAAACTAGAGTAGATATACGCAACATATGAAAATCCATAATCAAGCGAAAAATGGCCAACTTCCGCCAAACGGTCATCTCCAGCTAAACTGGTGAAACGGAAAGAGGAGATAAGTGAAAGTACTCGAATGACCCAAGAGATAGTCCAGTCATCACCAGAAGACGATTGTGGATACTAACAATCGAAACGTCGTGAAGTAACTTGGTTTGGAATATCTTTTTTTTTATTTATTCGTTCTATTTTTTACTTTCATTTTTTGATTAATTGTTCTAATTTTCACTTATATTTTATCTCACTGTAATTTCATTACAGGGTTTTTTTGCTCAATATAATTGTTACTTTCAGCTACTGTTTCAATTTTTCATTTGTATTGTTTTTTTAGGGATTCCAAATCATTTTATATAATATTAGACAATGAAAAGCCGAACTGATGAAGTTCATCATGGAAAATTATCAATCACCTTCAAACAAATATTATTTTTTATCTAAAAATCCATTTCATGAATTTTGGCACTGTAAGAAAATACTTGAGGAATATTTGTTTTGCAACTTTCACCTGCTGTCACCCTTCGGTACGTGACTGATGCTAATTTTCTTGGTCATTGAACATTAATGAAATGCAAACATTTAATTCATTATAAGTATGAAATTCTCAGAAAAAATACAGTACTACCTCTAGTACTGACCTCCCATTGACACAATTGTTTAAAATGGTGTAAAAAATTGTAAGTTTGATGTCTATGAAAACATTTTGTAAATTCTGCGACTTTGAAATATTTCATCCTGAATCATAATTTTTAAAAAAGCGCCTGAGTTTTTCATTAAAGCGAACATATTGACAAGAAATTGGCATTTTGACAAGAGACTAGTGAATACCAGTCACAGAACTTAACGGTTTCAGTTCTGTGATACGTTTTATTATGTGCCATCAGCGGCAAATATGATTGATACAATTCTGGGATACAATAGAACCCAGTCATTTTTGAAAAATAAAATAATAGCAAGCAGTAAAAACTACTTTCAGAAATTAAAAATGTGGATGAAATATAGATTTATTGGTAAGGAATTTCTGGATGAATAGTTCACAACTAGATATATCATTGATGCCTGTATTTTTTATTTTCCTTCAAAGATATCTATCATTTTATCCAAATTTAAAACTTGAGTATCTACTTTAAATGCGCATATTTATGGATAGAATAGCAATGCAGCCTTATAAGTGTATTAAAGTCTGACTTGTTATATCAATATATTCTCTTTAAAGAAACGATTGATCGTCAGATATAACTGAAAAGATGAAAGTGATTGGTATACAACGTTCTGTATTGAAATGGATTAAAGGCTGATCGTAAACAGAGTAGGAAATTATCTTCATCTTCCACTTTAGTTAATGAATTTGGAGGGCCGCAGGGAAGTGTTTCAAGACCACTTTTGTTTCGGATTTATATCTATAGTATAAACTCTTACCGTGAATATGTTTTTTTAACCTTAACGGCGGTAATAACCTAAATTATTCAATATTAACAATACTAATGTTCGATTAATACACCAAACCTTTATTTCAAGGTAATTTTCACGATGTATATCAACGGAAGCGTTTATACACAACTCTTAAGTAAATGGTGGTGTATGAACTCTCCCCTTTGATTAACATTTTGACAACTTTCTTTAAGTAAAACATAAAGTATTAAGTATTACCCATTGCAACTCTTAAAAATGAAACAATATAGCTAAAACAAAGGCAGTTATAATAACTACACTCTACAAACAGAAGTATCATCACAAGTCAACTCAATTTCTTAGTAAATGACGAAATAGAATTTGTTAACCAGTCCTTATCGTTTAATGAACATTTCTTCTGTATGAATGAAAAAATCTTTTGAAAACCAACAAGTAAGAAGTTGACCTTTCATACCAATTTCCTATGAAGTAGTATTCCCACTACACAAGAAAGAAGACAAACAATTAATTGAGAATTATCGACGGATATCTTAATTCACTAGAACGCTGTGAACACAATATTTTTTAATCAATCTCAGTGTGGTTCCACAAAGAGAAAAATCAGTAGCATCAACCATGTATCATTTGTAAATTTTGGTTATTCGTCTTAAGACAATGGAATTTATGTAGTACTGCTAATATTTTATTTTTCAAAGGCTTTTGACTGCCTATATATTGATTTTATTCTGAAAATAACTGGTTATTTGAAAATGAAACGTGCCTTTTTAGAGTGGTTCAGTTTCTACGTAACAAACAGGAATATACTTATTAAATTGGAACAAATTTACAATCACTTCTGGAGTACCTCAGGGATCTTTTCGTGGCCCCTTGCTTTTCCTTTTTATAAATGATGATGAAAACGAAAAAGAACTTTTTTCCAAAACGTTAGTTCTATTTAAAAAACATTGTTTATTTATAGAGAAAATTTATAAATAGGACAAGTTACTCAATTCGATGGACTCTTCGAAGGTTTATATTACACAGTAACTTTTCAGTTCACCCTTCAGTACATTTGAGCAGATTCTCTGTTGATCTTCATTTATTAACTTTTGAGATTGTGGAAGGTTAGAAACTTAAAAACATCAAGGAACACCAACTTCCCTACTAAAAATGATGCCTATTAATATTCTACATTTCTATATAATCAGTTCCCCAAAATGTTCTTAACAGATTTTTCATCAACCAGCTATTAACCCCATATAAAATTCAATCCTCTGAAGCAGAAACTTTTGTGAGCTAATATCAACTAGATGTTATCCTTACATAAGCAATTATTATCAAGCTAATATAAAAACAGTCAATGTAGTTGTTTTTCTACATTTTTTAAAAAGGAATATACAACTATTCTTTCGACAAACTTGGTTAAAATTTATTTTTTATCTACTTGTTATGTGAACTTAGTTTTGCTCAAATTGTGTTTCTGGGTATTTAACCCAAAATAATATACAAATATTTGATGTTACTTTATTACACCTGAAAAAATGAAACAACAATTAAAGTTTATTTACAAACAAATTGTGATGCCTAATGGAAGCAATAACCCCATCATCATTCTTCACTTCGTTACCTAGATAGTCGATCACCTGACCAGATTTAGTTGTCATTTTACCTCCAAGGGAGTCGATAATGGCATTTCCAGCACATATGTCCCATTTTTTTATTGCAGTGATATGTAAGTAGGTATCACATTTCCCAGTAGCTACCTCCAAAACTTTATACCCTGAAAAAGGTCTTCATCAACTGATTCATTCTATTCAACAATTCACTTCACTTCACCTGCACCAGGAGCAGAAATAACATGTACCTTATCATGGAAAGTATCATTCAATACCTTTTCAATTTCTCCTTTGTGAGACAGGGATATTATAACATTCAGATAACTTTTGGAACTGCTTTTTTCTGATACCTAGAAAAATCTATCGAATAAGTGTAATATCAATGACCATGTCTACTCACATCACTCAAATCAACTGATTTAGCTTTATCAACCCAAGCCCAAGAAGTGCTCCCGCTAAATGGTTTGTGTATGACTCCAATAACAGGTTTACCTTTAACGGCAACACACACCATTGTAGTTACAAAAGTATACATCTTTGCTGAAATCAAAATCAATTGAGTTTAAATGAGTTCATTATAATTTAATAAATGTGCATAATTTACATCTTCAGTGAAATACATCTGAAAAAAATACTATCTACTCAAGCTAAAGAACTTATATTGATGAAAAGGAATATAGGTGAATGATGAAAATGACCTTTTATGATTTACAAGAATAAAGTATATTTAAAATAAAAATTGCGATGAATTTCTTTTAAGGAATAATAAAAATGAACCTTGCTATCTTTCTGTCAATTTGTGAAATTTCTGTGAATTTTCAATTAAATATTTTGTTTGAAAGATCATCAATTTGTACATTATGTCGCCATCTGACTGATATTCGCCTATTTGTTTGGCCAATGTATTCCCCGAACGACTTGGTTTTCTAGGTTCACTTTGTCTTTTGAGTTGTTGAAAAAAATTTCTGATGGTTCTCGTTTGTTTATGTTGTTTTTATATTGTGTTGTTTCATAATTCTTTCTATTTTATCATTCAAATACAAACGGAAGTACATCCAGGATGACATTTCAGCTTGTTATACCATCTGTGAAGGACTACACCAAAACACACATAAACAAACCAACTCTGCAAATGGTAGTAATCTTACCAGTAAACTCATAGGTAGCATCTAATGGATCAATCCATACAGTAACATCGCCTTCTTCAACAAATTCATCTAGCTGTGATTGAGGAGAGGAATTTTTCAAATCAGAAAGTAAAGAGGGATCTTCTTCACAAATATTATCAGCTTCTTCGGATATTATCCTAACAGACGGGAAAAAATACTTTATAGTTTCAGACATTGCACAATGAGATGCTAAATCAGCAGATGTTACTCTGTCTGCAAGACCCTCTTTTGTTAAGCCTTTATTTTTTACCACCAAATTTTTAGCACTCACTACTTTCTTACCACCACTTTCTGCAGTTTTAATTGCGACTTTGAGAAGCTTGCCCAAATTGATTTTCTTAGGTTTAACAGTTTCTTTGCTACTAGTTCCATTTGAAATTGAGTATAAAAATAAAATCAGCGATATAACTAATAAAATACAAATACCAGATTTGTTCAAATGAATAGTGCCCCCCAAATTCATTATATGTATATACACGAGTTTTACAACTGTAGGCACTGAAGTCGGAAAAGTCACATTAAAAAAATAAATTTTGGAACGGAATTAGCATTTTACGATATCATTGTTTAGTTTTTTTTTGTGTAAAACTAGTTTTACTTTAGTTTTTGTTTACTTTTTCTGGTAAGTGGCAACTACAACGTTGTCGTATGTTTTACCCATAATATAATATTTAACCGGCACCCGGGATACATGAATTCCGGAATCTTTTGGTTCTGTGGTAGTCAAGTAAAGTCAAGTAAACTAACATAAATATTTAGAACGGAATGATGAAGTAAAAAAAAATTAGAAAATATCCAAAGTATACTGAAATTGAAATTTTATCGCTATTTTTTGAGAAAATCAGATCTGGAACATTTTGTAGATTGAGAGTACATTCAAAAATTATTCAAACTTTGGAAACTTGAATGAAAATTCAAGTTTTCCTTTTCCATAATCTGTTATCCTTATCACTTACCATGGTTGAAACCTTATACGAATTATTCATTATGAAACAATACTGATAAAATATATCAATTTCAATTACGATTACATGTAAAATGAATAACACAGTAAGAAATATTGAAAGGGATTTCGGATTAGATGAATTTTGAATTAACCAAGGTTTACAAGTTGTACAGTGAAACGAAATGTGCATCAACAACAACAACCCTCTTTTGGATGACAAAACTATCATTTCAGATGAGTCTGCCTTATTAACGAACTATATGAAATAATATATTAGAATTATATAAATAATGGTAACTGCAACATACTGGTCAACAAATTTTCCCCATATTTCACAAGAACCTCACTTTTATAGTCCATAATTAGAATAATAATAATGATAATAATAAGTTTCTTTCATGCTTATAAACTTAACATACATGTCTCGATCATCCTGTTTTCAAAAATATAAGAATTTATCTAGGAATTTATTTTGTGTTAAAATTGCAATAAAATAAATGTTCACGCTTACCCGGTTCTCAAGAAGTGCCACTGGGTATTCTTTCAATGTCTGTACTTTATTGCTTAAGAAATATAAACGTTTTCTGGCGCTCATGTATTCAAAACATATTCATTTGTGATACAAATACATTCATTCTGGCGTTGAAATCACGTCACATCAACTATGATTTGAAACGTATTCATGATGATTCAAAACTAGCGTGAATAAAAAAGATTGAAAGAATAACACAATCAAAAGCTTCAGTGAGTTGATAAATAGCCACAAAGCAAAGTGTACATATCTATCAAGTGTCCCCATTAATATCTATTTTGGAAAAAAAATTATACCTTATTCGTTATTGAGCAAATTTTGAGGTAAAAACTTTTTATTTTTCAAATTTCATAATTTGTGTTATTCGGCTAAAAATTTCTAGAAAATAAAAAATATTTGAGTGTTTTATATTCACTGGCATCGATGGTTTGATGTAAAAATCAAAACAATATCAATTTCTGAATTTTATTCTAGCAGTTTATTTGATAAGGCTAATAAGATCATTCGGCAATATCTTATCCGCATTCAACAGTGGATTTAGTTATTGGTTCAAAATATTTGATTACAATTGCTCATCAAACATCTCTCAATAAACTTTCAAGTCATATTTTGGAGTGAAATCAAATTGTTTGTGAACATTCTATTTTTTCGTAAAAATGATGGTTCAGATTAGGTCACATCTGACAAATATTAAAATGATTTGAATAAATAAGTGATGATAAAAAAATTAAAAAATAAGTTCAAGTAACTGAGTGATGAGAAAGGTAGTATCTACTGATATTAGTTTGTTTGATAGAAATAGTTTCATTCATCACTAGATTAGAGAGTATGTAGTCATTTGATGAGAATAAATATATACTTTCAAAAGCAAAGAGCGAAATAATATGGATGTATAGTTAGATCATAAATCAAAACTAAAACCTACTGAAAGACGTTTTTTTGGATAGTCTTGATAACATATTTCTGAAATCAGTTTATACAAACGAACAAATATATCATGTGATTCAGTAGTGGTTGTGTCGTTGTGTCTTGTGTCACAGAATGGAAATGGTGATGTGCAAGGGACCAATGTAACAGCTAATGGGATAAGGATAAGGACAAAAAAGTGACATTGACAACTACTAATTTATTTTTGTTGTGATTTCTAAATTTCTTCAGTTCTATATTACATTAGTCGGAACTGATAACATTTTATATCAGTAAATAAATCGATTTTTGGTCATTTTCGTTAATTAAATACGTTGAAGTTTTAAGTCAGTTCATATTAGATTAAAGGCAAAGGCTGATGCTGAAGTATGGACACATAAACATAGGTGTAGTAACAAGATGGCATCGATGTCTCCATCTGAAGTAAGATTGAAATTATTTAATTCATTACTATCTTTTAATGTAATTATTGCTTCATAAAAAGTTAGATTAATACCCAAAGTATATTGAAAACTTTTTGGTTTTGAATTTTATACCCACCATTGTTACAGAGAAGATTGCAGAAGGAATTATTGTCCCTGATAAAAGAGCCTCCTCCAGGAGTATCAGTGGATACAAATTTAGCGGAACAAAATTTGCTACAGTAAGTATTTCAAACATAAGCAGGGTTCAGATATAAATTTAAATACAATACATTCTCCACAGTAGTTTTGTGATGTGAATTGACTGGATAATTGTTTGGAATTGAATATCTGTATAATGGGTTTGAAGCAGGAAAATGAGCCATAAATCCAACACACCAACTGAAAATGTGACAAGTATATGTAATTTTCATTATTACTATTTTTTGGTTGACTGCCATAGTAGTCAATGACATTGACTACTCGTGCTCCGACATTGACTACTTGTGCTTCGAGTGGGCTTTGGTAATAACTTCACGAACTACTTAGGATACATCTTGGCTGTTTGCTTTCTCGTTCAGGTATCTTAGCAGAACCAATCTGCGTTTAAACTACATAAATTATTGCTAGCAAACGCCTTGTCAAAAAGAATTTCATAATCTTGGATTATGAGTCAGCAGATCATTACTACACCAAGTCACTGGTTATTATTTTTCAAAATATTGATTTTATAGGTATTTCTCACTTCAACAAAACAATTATTATTGTTAGGATGAATGAATATCTAGAATAATAAATCTTATATTTTACCATGACTTGAAGTCATACATATTATAATGAAATATCTTTAGCATATTATCCTTATCATTGTAATTTCAAATATTCATAATTCAAAGTAATAAATATCAATGATTATAATAATAATTATTATTATTATTAGTTCATAACGAAACATGATATAGAACAAGTCAATAATAAAAAATAAATAAAATCTAAAACTATAGATAGAAAAACTTGTTGATTGAAACAGTCGGTTATATAATTAAAATCTTAGGTACATCAAATTAAAAAAATTAAATATAATTATGAACTGAGCCACATTTGGTAATTGTGTTGGCATTCTAGTCAACCCATGAAGGCATTAACCA
>WOGP01004950.1:0-13549 GCA_015342065.1 Leptinotarsa undecemlineata
ATATAACAAATAAAAGTCCAGTCTTCGTGGAGTAATCTATATTGGAGTTCAGCGATATTTTCATCGTGTAGTTGACGTCTCATGATTGAGGAAACTTCACAGTTTGAGCTGTTTATCATGTTCAGTTCGCTGGTGAGAGCATAAAAATTAGAAGTGTTTTATGCGTTTGGCGATTTTATTTCATCGAAGAAAATGGACAAAAAATTTGCATAATATTTTGGTATATAATAGAATGTTGTGTCTGAAAACACTTGAAATATTGACAGTGGCATATGGTGATTCTACCCTGAGTCATAAAAATGTATAAAATTGGTACAAGCTTTTCACAGAAGTTCGAGAAGATTTCAATGACGACGCTCGCTCTGGACGCCGCAGAACATCAAAAAACAATAAAAAAGTTGAGGAAGTGAAAGAAATTATAAAGGAGAATAGTCGAATCATTATTGGAGATGTTGCTGGAGATATCGGCATATCGTTCAAATTTTTCAGAAATTTTGGCGTGAAGCGTGTGGCAGCGAACTTCGTTCCAAAATTGCTGACCAAAAAAAACCGTCGCATCAGCATCGCTCAAGAATGTTGGAATGACGTCAATGGCGATCCAGATTTGCTGAACAGAGTCATAACTGGAGATGTATCAGCCATCGTATTCACCATATTTGGCCCCTTGTGACTTCTTCTGCTCCCAACATCGAAGAGACCCATACAGCGTTTTGCGACGATTGAGGATATAAAAACCAACACGCTGAGGGAGCTCCAGGACATACCAAAAAGTGTTCGAGCATTGGAAAAAATCTGGCACTATGACGTATATCTGAGAAAGACTACTATCAAGAGGACAGTCATCAAAAAAGTCAAATTGTTTGATCAAAGAAATTCGCTTCTACACATACAAGAATCAATATGTACTACAGTTTACTTTCTGTTGTTTGATATATAAAACAAACAAAAAACAATAATGTTAATGTAGGAGACGAGCAAAATGCTTGGCGTGCATACTGAAAATCTCAAATCTTATTAATATCTTAGGCTACTGAATAGAATAATTCAATTTAGAATACTTCCAACACTTCTAATGACGTCATATCTGGGAATCGTACAATTTTTTATAAAAAGGACGAATTTTCATTTGTGTCCGCTTGTTACATTCATATTATTACTTCATTTATATAAACTGTGAATACTTATTCTTTGGTTTTTTTACGTCTTTCTGATTGTGTCACCATAATGTAATTTAATTTTGAGTATAAGTAGATTTGGATGTGCAGGAAAAGACTTGTTGAATTATTTTAAACATTTCTGTTGAATAAGTAATTTTTCTAACATATAATCGAATGTATTCGACTGTGACATTGAAAAATACTGTCATGCAGGCAGACAACAATTTTTCGTAACCAGATGTTTCAAACAACATTAAACAAAAGTATTAATACTTTTTTTCATTTTGCAAATGGTTTTTGCTCCCTTTCTTATTTTCCAGAACTGAATGGGAAAGGAGTTTTGAGTTAGTTGTAGCGATTTTAACAAAAAGAACTTCCATATACCTGTGCTGTTTAAAAATCTGTTTAAAATCTGTTTTTCCGTTAATCAGCTTCTTAGATATATTCAAACTCAAAAAAAGTTTGACGATTGCATAAAAATACAGCTTCACAATAGACTTCAAACTCATTTCTGTATTTTTTCCCAAAAATAGATCTGAAAGTAACGTATTCAAAAAACACACTCTGATGTAAGTTTTCCACTTGTAAGTTAACAAAAACCGCGACATGCGTTTCACTATACAATAGCATTTTCAGGCGTCACAACACGTGTCGTGATTTTGTAAACTTTCTAGTGGAAAGCTCACATCAAAGTCTATGTTTATTCAAAACGTTAGTAATGACGTTATTCAATATGAGCATAACCTTTGATTGTGGTAACCGCGAGCTAAGGACTAACGCGGTCTTACCTTTAAACGTGTGATTCCTAACACGATAGAAAGCCAAAACGTTAATTTGTTCTATTATTATCATTATTGTAGAATCTTCATGACCTACACCACCATTTTTCATCAGTATACCACCTATTCAAATAAAAATATTAACTATTACTAATAGTTATGTTCAGGATACTGCAAAAATATCTGAAACTCAATGCAAACAAAAGCAATTGTATCAATTCTTCTACAAATATCTAAAAATCTAATATAGGTTAACGTGGAGGCTGAAACAGAATCTGAATAATATTTTTCGTTATTTTTCGTTCATTCACCCCTTATAATCATTTGAAGTAGAGATTTAACACTTTCAGGTCATTCTGTAGTTGGGTTAAAAATAATTATTACTGTTTGTCCCAATTTTTGAAGTGGACTGGATCTCTATAACAAAATTTAAAAACTATCATAAGAATAAACGTGAACATTACCGAAACACTCAAACTGATATATTCGCAACATAATATATCTCTCATGAACATTTTCTGAAATACCGATGCAATTCAATCGTAATCCATTCACTGAGTCGGATGCAGTTAATTGGGTAAATATTTCATGTAGCCAGTAACACGGTCTGTATAGAAATCATAGAAGAATCTGTTTCATTATCTCCTCAACTTCCTGTACACCCTTCCGGATGAGTAACAAACTCTCGAAAGGGGTGTCTGATGATTAATATTCCCACATATGGTCGACGACTGAGAAGATATGCTCAATTTAATAGACGCGAAGCCACTAATGCCTCACATTTCTGAAATAGTTCCATACTGCATTAGTTTACTCGTATCCTTTGATTTTATCTTTAAAGGAACTGTTTGCCCCCAGGATTCATCAGGCTAGAAAAGTCAATATTTAGCGATTCTGCACGTTGCTGATAACTACTCTGTCTGTGCAGTTACCCAAATAGTGGTTGTAAAGTGATGTTGGATAATAAACACTTCATGAGGGGACTAAAAAGTAACCTTTATCTTAATACGGCGACACATTTTGTTTACCATCACTATTTGAACGTTTTCAGAAAGATAAACATCCACCGCGTGAAACAGACGAATGAGTACGCTGAACTTTGTTGATAAGATACACGACGCGTCGGTTTTATTGGATACTGGGGAAATAAGAAAGTTTGTAGATAAAAGTGAAGCGATTGGCATTGGAATACCAACACACTCGTGACGTGTCTGTAAAAAATCAAGCTAACAGTCTTATTTTGATAGTTTGAGAGGACTTGGAAATTTACGTGCTTTCGATAATCAATAACTTGCAATCATAGTATTCGAAATAAGCGATAAGCGATCAAAATTTGTGGCGAAACTACTGATAACATAAAATATCAGATTTGCGATATGCAACCGCATGAAAGAAAAACTAAATTTAAAAATAAAATCGTTTTTTTTTATACTGCATACGCTTCTACTGAGAACAATTTATAGAGAGATTTTCGAAAACTCAAGTGAAATTGTAATTTATAATTTCAAACAGTTACATATATGGTCTTCCAACAGAGATTTCAGTATTTTGACAATTGAAAACAGCCTTTCTTTTGAAGCTACATCTGTCAAATTAGTTGTCATTTATTCGGTCTGTTTTTCTAGGTCACCTGGGACGGATAAAGCTTTCAACAACAAGTGCAAATGATAAAATTGTTTTATCAAAACGGATGTTCTCTTCGAGCAACGTACCGCGCACTTGATCCATTTTACGGTCGCTATAATCGTCCTACCGAAAGTATATTTCGCAATTTGATGAATCCATTTGAATCAACTAGTTTAGTGAACGGTCGACCAACATCCGTTCGTCGACGAAATGTAAGATCTTCCGAACACATTGATTTTTGTCTCTGAGAGTGTGCAGTAGAATCCGAGGCAGTCAATTTCGCGTCGCTCACAAGAACTAGGCCTTTCGTAGACCACAACTTTGCGAATTTTGCATCGTGACCGTACAAAATTCAACTGACCAAGGAACTGAAGATAAATGACCATAGACAACGACGAAAAATCGTCTTCAGCGATGAGGTCCATCTTTGGCCATTTAGAGATAGGAAACGCTTAATGAATGACCCTATAGATATTGGCAACTAGATTATAGGTATTCTGATAGTGTTACGACTGTCACGTCCATGTTAATTTTACGTCTATGTGTGAGTTTTAGCAGTAACTATAGCTACGTAGTATTCAAAATTGATTAACTCATTTAATAATTGAGTTTCATAAATGTCTCGTAATTATACTTATTTCACAGTCACCTAATCTCGTAATTCTACTTGTATCTGATCGTATCTGATACGAAATCTTTACCGATATTAACCAGTGAACAGTTAGTATGTTAGTAAATTATTACTATGCACATATAGGATCTATAATCAGATATGGCGTTTGCCTTTGGGAAAGCTCCTCATCAGCTCCAAATTCATTTGTTGCCCAAAAAAAGATTATACGAATTTTTACAGGCAACAATCAGAGTACTTCCTGCAGTACAGTTTGCAGTACTTCCTGAAAAAATTTGAAAATTTTAACTTTCGCGGATATTTTCATTTTTGAAATGTGTGTATTCATACACATCAATCAGTGGAAATTTTATTGCATTTCATCGGACCATTATGTAAATTCAAGAGAATGTCATGATTTTCATATAAATCCCGTCGAATATAATATAACCGCTAACTCACCTTCTTACTGGGGGTTAAAACTGTATAACAAATTGCCCAAATCATTGAAAACTTTTGTTTGAAGGTGGTTGACAATTGATTGAAAACTACCGATAGAATTGAGGTTTTCGAAACCACATGAATTTCTGAATCTTCTGTAATTTTATTTCCCTATTTTAATGAAGCTTGAGTTGAATGAAGTTGATATGTTTTATCCATCATTGTATGCCTATGACACTCTTTAGTATTTTGTATGTTTAATTTTATATTACTTTAATCATTTTATGTATGTACAATACTATTTTACCTATCCTTTAACTTTGTAAGTTCTACAGGATTAATAAAGTGATTTGATTTGATTCTTGTTCACTGTAGAAACCTGACTCGTTGCCATGGTGTACATGTGTATCTGGATAACAGATACACATTATACATTATACATACATTATACAACGATATAGGCATTGATGATCTTGAAATAAAAAACGTATTACTTAACTAATTCATTGAAGGTAACTGTTATATACAAAAATGCCAGACGACTGACAGAAATCACATAAACTGCCTATAAATACTTGAAATAGTTTCCACTGAACATCTATAACTATAAACTAATCAAACTAATATCATTTATAATGGGTATGCCAGCCAAAATATCACTTAAAAAATCATCAATATATTTCAGATTTCTACTTTTTTTCAATCTCAATAATCAATCAATATACTTTTCAGGGAAAATCTATACTACACTTCTTCAGTCCTGAACAATTGAGAATTTTTATTCCTTAATTGAAGTTCCATCCGGTAGAAGATGAGCGGACAATGAAATTTCTCATAATTTTTCCGTGTTTCAATTCAAATGAGTACACCGTATTTAATTATCTCCATTTCCCTCAAACGGGAATTGTATTCCAAAAAGAATCTTTCATGAAAGGCCCTGTCGTGCCTTGAAGCGTTTTTTAATGAAAAATATATAAATATTCAAGGGCAGTTGAAAGGGAATTAAACAAAAACACTGAATGGGAATTTTAAATTAGCATGCGGAAACTTCAAACGGAGCAGGTATGGGAATTAGAAGGTTGAATATTTAATGAATTGCCTGAGAGGAATCATTCTTGTAATCGATAGGAAGATAGAACTAGTGATTAGGTTTACATCTACAGCTGGGTAGTTTCTGGTTTTGTGTTCTTGTTGGTTTTTTCCACTGGGATAACTCGTTTGTTGAAAATATGTTCAGGATTCGACAAGTAGAAAGACTCGTCAAGTGGTGTGAATAAAACTATGTACATACAGTAGATTCAGCGGACATTACTGAGACGGAATAATAGGCCGGAACGGTTAGGTTTCACCCTCAACGGACCTTGAGCTTACTACGTTTCAAAGACGCGCGCAAACAGCAGCAGAGTTTTGTTCGTCCACCTGGGACAGATTCTGCGTACGCCGCTCAAGAATTTGGTGCAAGGCGGTTTCATAAGGTATCCCGCTCTTGAGGAGACGACTCAGTCGTTTTCTGGATCAAGAGTTGGAAAGTTGAGAAGCTCTCACTCCTGATGTGAATTTACAGGGAGGTCAGTTGGAGTCGTAAGCTCGACATCCATCTCCTCTTTAGACTCATCGTCAGAAAAACTCTGTAAAGAAGGTCAATCACGGCAGAGCCCCGCATTACTGTGACATGGCGATGCTACGACGAGAGGGCGCTCAGTATCTCGAAGGTTTCGTAGAGACAGCTGATAGGCTCAGTGTCGCGGTCTTAGTCGGAGACCATTCGGTGATAGAACCACTAGGAAAACCTTTCGTCCAGCTTTGCACGCTGAAGAGGACACGCAACTGTTCTGTTCTCGATAACAGAAACGATTGTTCTTCCTAGCTTCAAGCTCAGCATAAGAATGGATGTCACTTTCGAGTGTTATCGGGTTTCTGCTCGTGAAGTCTTTCAGTGAGGTAATATTATAGGTGAATATCAAACTCCAGGGTTGGCCAACATCTGAACTATCAGTTCGATATGATCCGCCGGTCAAGAACAGAGATAAGCTTATATACACCGGTCAACACTATTCATGGATGAAGTGGAGTGTCCCATTCATAATATTTTCGGTAGATAACTATTCATTTCCAATTGGTTAACACTTCATTAAAGGAAATGCTCAAAACTAGGTAATATGTAACAACAAATGAAAATACATAAAAAAATTAATGAAGTGGGTATTTCCATGATATAATGATATCATAGATAGTGGAATATCCTAAATTAAAGTATCTGTTCGTTTCCAATATTATATTCAGGTTCTATCGTCATATATTTATTAAAAGAGAACATTCAGAAATAATCAGTTTGGGATGATGATCATAATACCATTTGAAAATTAAATTAATATCAAGATTATTTCACTGAAGGTACACACAGAATGAATTGAAGGATATATCATCAAAAAATAATAAGATTGTGAAGCACTAAGTTTGAATGTTGTTGCACGCCTTCTAGATCTACCTCCTCTCCACATTTTTCTGGATAGAGAGGCTAGATGGACTGCATATTCAATGCAGAGTGCAACATTTGACATTGGAAGTCACAGCATTCTGGAAATGACCTCGGTTTTGATGCCTTTCAATGTCAACTACGAACTACCTTATGAAAAACAGTTTCAGAGTAAAGAAGAACGCTATTGAATTGTGTGCAGAGACATTAAAAGAATCCTACCCCATACACAGGCCAATAAAAATATTCTCGGAGAGTCAAGCGGTGTTGGAAGCTCTTGGTTCCTACCGAGCAACGTCTAAATTTGTAGCAAATTGCCAAAAACGATTTCCGAATATCAAGAATCTAGTATATGTCGAAAAAAATCATTTTAAATAGTTTAACCATATCGTAAGGGAACTCGAATGATCAATGGTTTCTGTGAGTCAAAGTGGTATACAATATTTTTTCATCTGGAAAGCAACCTGCTGATTTTGTGAGATGAAATATTCAAGAACGGAGTAATATAGTATAATATGGAAACACCACGGTTTCGCACGGGTGCAATGCTGATTCAAATATAAATTCACCCACCGGTTATTTAAGAACAACATGAAACGAACTAATTTTCATATGTCAACGCACTCCCTTTATCCCCGGTTGGGGCGCTCCACTTAGATTATTTGAAAATCCTTCTCTTTTGCACATCTTCAACATGAAACGAACCTACATACAAAATTGCAGCCTCCGAAAATATAGCGATACGGAGAAATAGTATCGAAATAGAAATTTTCATATGTTAACACCCCCACAGGTGGGTGAAAAGGGCGTGAATTATTCAGAAACACTCTCTTAGTGTGTATCTAAGACCTAAGAAGGTGAATGAGTGTTTCAGAAAGAATGTTTCAGAAACTTCGCAGTAACTATCAAGAACAAATATTGGTCGATGATTTATAATTATAATCTTTTTCCATTATTGGACGAATTCTCCAGAATCGTCAGTGCAATATTTCTTCATCTAAATTATATTGTTGTCATAACGTTATATAGGTATACCATCTTTGGTTTTCCATGAAAACATCACCACATCAGTTATCTCTATTGTTGCCCAAACAACTCATTCCAAAAGGTAAACTTCGGTTATATCTCTAAATAATTCATTCATGTTAGCAAGTCCTACAAAAAATGTTGAAATGAATTTATGTTTTGTCAACTATAAACTCCATCTAAACTTACAAAAGATCGAGTAGGTCGAGAGTGGAACAAAAGTGTATTAATGAAGCGTTACAATGAAAACGACTGAAATCTATTACCTTTTGGTATATTAAATATAACGTTGTAGGGTTTAATGATATTGTTTTGTTTGCCAAAAGTACCCATCAGTTTGCAAACTTATGAGTGATGTTAAACGAAGGCATTCATCCCTCGCTCAACCATTAATTATTCTATTTCGGTGGAAATTTGAGAAGACCATTAGAAAAGCAGCGGCGGGTAGAATTCAGATTTCTTAGATCAGATCGAAGAAAGAATGTGAACAAGTAATTATATTCCTGACTGAAATATTGAATGTGTTTCTTTGAACTAAAATGCGTATTTATTTGAGGATACAATTGTCATCTTGCACTAAACTTTTTCAGTTTTCAATAACGGACAAAACATTTTTCAGTGTCCAGCAACCCCATACAATTTAAAAAAATTTTTTGGATCTTCATTAAGATTATTCGGAGGAGATTTGTTAATATATAAATATAAAGAAAAAATATTTGCACATGCACTCCCTGTCATGGAAGGAAATGGAGAGAAAATCATGAAAGACTATTTATATCGTCTGAGAATTCTGTATCCTCCTCTTCTTCTTCACTCTTTAGCTGTGAAGACTGAGCATAAACAGGTCCCTTTCAAGTCATAAATATGTTTGTGAAAAAAATTCTCGACATCAAATTCAACTTGTTCCACTTTTCCATCAATTTTTTGGTGAACTGACAAACGGAGCCATATGTTTTCAGTCGCCACATTTTCGTAAATTAGTTGCCTGCAGTGATTATACCACTATATGCATTTGTCCTATGTTCCAACTATAATCTTTTGAATGCCTATGTTTGATTAATTTCTTGTTAAAAATTTTCCAACTCCTACGAAAACTGCCTTTCGGAAATATCCAGCTTTCAATAATATTATATACTGTTCATCCCAGATAGGAATAGCCAGTATGAGAACATTAGAAACTCAAGTGGAACAAAATAGCAAAAAAATCCCATTTTTCAAATAACAAATGAAAAATGGGCATGCTGTTCATGAGAACAGCAGAAATTTGCTGGTTTTATAATGATTTTTTTGATTCATTCATAAAAAATTTAAAAAACAAAAAACCCTGTCTCATTGTCACTTATCAGCTGTTGACAGATTTCAACTCGGCGTTTTGTCTCTGACATAATTTTAATTCTTGAAAGAACTGAAAATAATTACCCATTATAAGTTTTTCTTTCTGATAACAACTTCACTGATCTATAGCACTTAATAGAAATTTTCTAAATTTCAGAATGTCATTCAAATGATCTTTAAAATAGGAAACATTTTTCTAATTCTTTCTCCTTTATATCCTTGAGATTACCATTTTTCCATATCGTTCCTCCACATCTTGGAAAAGTAAACTGTTCTGCTTGAAATTATGGCATTGCCCTGAAGTCTCTTTTCTCCCAAATCCACGATTGGAATCTTTCTTGGTACTTTTTTCTTGCATGTTAATACTATATTTCCCAATATCATCTATTATGTTGTCCTAATAACGTCTGACTTATTTCTTCATTTTTCTTCAAGTAGGGTGTTATTGAGATTTTCTCAATTCATATGTTGCAGAATTAATTGCATTACAAATTTAGTTGCTTTCTACAAATTTATGTACAAATTTATGTCTGTATTGCTTCTTTCTCATGGCCCACACTTATCAATTTATATTCATCATTCCATTGAAAGTAGCTTTATTTACTTAATGAATTTGCAGTAACTACCTTAGAGAAACCCCATTGATTTTTCTTCAGCAAAATAGCTGAAAATATTCAAATCGGTATCATTAAGACTTAAACAACACTTCGGGCATATCAAGCAACTTCACAAAATTCGTACATCTACATCAAATACACAAAATACTTTTAAAATTAACACATGCTCCCTCAGAGATGTCCCTCGAAAAAATAACTTGTTTGCGCTCCTGATGTTCCGGCCATGAACCGCATTCGAATATTTCAAATAATTTCTTGCAAAACATTGATAATTTATAACGACTGATTATTTGAGAACTCTCAGTCTGGTCTAGAATAAGTGACAATGTGATAAACGACAAAAATTTGTTGAAAAGAGTTACGTTTCCATTTTTTTAAATCATCACACCTTTTAGGTGTGAAACTTGCCCGAATTGAAGAAATGTTTGAAAATATGCGCAAATGGTTTCCCTTTTGATAAAAATTCAAGTCAAAGTGTTCATATATTCACACAATATTTGAGTTGACGTAGTTACAAAAATACTTGAACATCTTTGGGATTTAAACAGCGGAACGTCACTGGCGCTGCCAGTATCCTCCACAGTACGATGTGCTCCACCTGCAGTGGACATTTCGTTTTTGTTTGCTTGTATAATATTGTGTTGACAGACGGTTTATCCATTAATCTCCAACAGGAAATGAGCAACGAATCAATTACCACAGAGGTGAGTTGCTGACCTGAAAGATATATTGCTCTTCACACTGTTCCCTTCGCCACTAAATGACATAGTCATTCATCGCGAAAGAAATGGAAATGGAGTGTTAGTAGGTCGGAAGGATACTTTCACTTGTACAGAGATTTACTTTAAAAACTGACATAAACAAGGATATAAGAATTCAAAATAATTCCGTCATATGGTTGTATAGTTAAAACAGTCGACAGTTGAGATGTGTCATGTCTTAACATAATTCTACAATTTCTAAAAAATCAGCATCCACAGGATTATTGAAGTTTTTTTCCTATCAAGGTGAAAACACAAGCACTACAGAAAAATCCTTAAGGTGCTCTCAGAGCGGTGCGAAATTAACGATTCACATTGTATTTGAAGGGCTGGAAATTGAATCTATTTGCAAAAACGTTCTCAGGGAGTTCACTCAACATAAACGCAGTTCTCCAGATAAAAGAGTTCTTAAACAGTGAAGTTATAGAAACCAGAACCCACATTTTTATTTCGAGAAAAAAAACATTTGTGATTAAACAACCGCTCCGTTTCGACTCACTCTTGACCTCATCAGACATGTTTATGATTCAGCAGTTTTATTGAATATCAGCGAAGACAAATTCCTTTTACCATTGTACACATTCCTCAGAGATCTCAAACATAGTCTTTCTATTTTGAAGTTCATTGTAATATGATCTTCAGGTACCATATTTCAATTCACTGCACTGTGTTTTGTGTTTTATTCAAATTAGTAGCTAGTGAACACTTTATGTAATAATCATGGGGCCGAATTTCCACCTCTTATTCTGTTCTTTTTGGTATTCCACGATTAATATTGTTTTTATTATCATACCAAAGATTATTCCCTGATACATTCGGTAGGGCGTGCCAGCAGCATTAACCAATGATGATTGGGTACGAGAATTATGTGCCCTAAGCAGCCGCAATTCGCCAAAAATGACAGCCTCCAGCATTTGTCCAGCAAATATTTTTTTTGCCTTAGTGCCTTAAGATTATCAACTTGTATAAACCTGAAGGTGGGGAATGAATAGGTGATCTAGGTTGAAAACACCATCATGGCAGACCATGATGAACTTCAGCCCACTTGACCTGAGGGAAACGAAGGTCAAGTGCTTTGATAAGCCGAAATCTTCAATGTTGCGGAAGGAAACCCCAGATTTGGATTCATCCCGTTCTTTGTCGAAACAAAACCAAATTATTATTATTTTTTCACCGTAGTGTGCACTGGTCAGGCCCTAGCCCCCGAAGCTTCGATACATTCGGGAGGGCGCGCCAGCATTATCAACCAATGACCTCTCCCCACACCGTGGTGTAAGTGATCATTTTTGTCCGAGAATCATGTGCCCTGAGCAAGCGCAGTGAGCCAAGAATGACAGCCTTCTGCATCTGTGCGGCTAAGATTTCTGCCTCAGTGCGGCAAGCCGATATGATTTTAAGATTCGAGTTTGAAAGAGATTGATAGATTTGTGGATCTAGTTGAATAATATGGATTTTATTTGGAGTCAGTGCATGGTTATTTATACTCTTCCATTAGGAAAAAAATGACAAAAATTCAAAGCCTCTAGTCAACGAAATAATAGCATTCGAACAATTCTATAGTTCACCACAAATTTCAAAATTGCATTTTTTTTAATATGGAACTGAATTATTTATATATGTACCATTCTCTTCGTTTCTGGATATGTAAAGACAGTTCTTGATTAATTAATCCCCTACGAAATGAAACAACTGAAACTCTGACCTCCTTACCCAACAACATATTTAGTTTGTGATGATCTGTCGGAAGAAAGAGGTATAAGAAAATATTTTTTTCGTGTATAATGTCTTTCCATGATGAAAATCAGTAAAAGAATATTTATCTTTTCATAAAGATTGCCACGACACTGATTTTGAATGTGGCAAAAACACAAATAGTCCTTCTGTGTTTGAGGTATTTAGGGTAATCTCAGGGAGCTTTTGTTAGATTGGTCGGTTCAAAATGTATGGCTCATGTGCCTATAAATAATGGGAATGTGTGTTGCTGATTTGCAGTTTCACGTAACCATTAAAATTAATTCATACAGCATATCTGAACATCACATTGAACGAGAGAATGTAATGAAATATTCCACATTACCTAAACCCTTCTCAATTAGCTTTATCGAATTTGTTTTGACATTTCTACTGAACATGCTGTCTGTAAGGCACGTGAATTGACCAATGCTTGTTATCAATGTGAATGTCTTTATCTCTAATTGTGTGACTTGACAAAGAGTGGAAATTTTCTACTACTACCAAAAACATTTGGTGGTAGTGAACAACGTGCGAAATTTTGTTGGCAAATTCGCAGATAATCGAATGGGATAGGTAATAATGATTCACTATCAACATCCTACATCATCCTACATTCATTCATATAACTAGAAAACCGATTGAAAATATTTTTCCAAAATATCTGCCACATAAAAAGGTCTCTCATTAGTTTCCTACTATATCATGAATGATTATATCGTGAAGGCAAGGTCTGCTTAAGCGACATATATAAGATATACTAGGAAACACAAATTGTATAGAGTCCATAAGAAAAAACTACCCGCTCAACTCCGGTTCTGTCAGTTCAATAGAAATTGTCAAATGAGTATCTACTGTTCGTACAGCAATTACTGCAAACCCCAACAACAATACGATTTATCGGCAAAAACTTTTAAACTTTTTATTGACGTTAGTACATTGGCAAAAATTGACAACTCTCCTGAAAGACACAGTATTTTCAATATAAAG
>WOGP01004951.1:0-13546 GCA_015342065.1 Leptinotarsa undecemlineata
CATTTAACTTTAGTTCAATTGTTCTATTATTTTTACTTGTATTGTATTTCACTGTTATTCCATTTCAGGTTTTTTGCTTAATATAATTTTTATTTTCAACTATTAATTTTTAATTCTTCTCTTTAGGTGTCTCAGGATTTCAAATCATTTTATATATTAGACAATGGAAGTTCGAACTAGTGAAATTCATCATGAAACATTGTCAATCACCTTCATGATATTCCGTGTTGGGAATCATACGTTGAAAGGTGTGTCCTCATTAATCCTTAGCCCGCACAAGTTTCTCAACTTCTGAGATTTGTCGTTCGTATGGGGGCGACAGCTGATTGACGGAAAAATAGTTTTGAAACAGATACCTATGCTTATGATTACAACTAAATATAGGGGGGTTATCTAAGAACTCAACACAAATAAAATAAAAACAGTAACATAACTGCTATATTTCCCAAGAGACAAAATATTGAATTGGAATAGTAGTCTAGTAAAAAGAATCATACAAGGTAGATTCAACACTATCACAGTCAAAGCTTTGAAACACAAAGACTCGCCGTTAAAAATATATAAAAACATAAAGAAGTGAAATATAACAGAAACATTAATGACAAAATTCTTATGAGATATCTTCTGAAGAAAATTCATCTGTTGAAGAATAGCATCTTGTAACAAGTAATTTTTTGAGTTTTTTTATGAAAGTCAATAACGAAGAACAGTTTTTCAATTCACTTCGTAATTAATTAAATGCACGTAAGCTATTATTAGCAGGAGAGCAGAAATGTATTCTATTTTTACAAAGTGAAAGTGGAAGTATATGGAAGTGATTTCGAAAATTCTTCACAAAACTATCTCTATTCTTGAAAATATAGAAACATAATTTAAAAATAAATAACGATGGACGTGTTAAGATTTCATATTTGCTAAAAAAATTTTCACAGCTCTCGTGCAATGAAAACGTGCAATGAAAACTTCTTGATATGTGGTTGACCATCCCCAAAAACAATCACCATAGCGCGTACGAATCTCCACTTGCCCGTAATATACCATCAGTAATTGAAAATGTGTAAGTACCTTTTTCAAATTTTTCAGAAGATAGCACTTCGAATGAAGTGCTGATATCAGACTCGAACAATGTAGTTACCAATCGAGGTGCTCATCAATGCACATTCCCAAAAACTTGACATTGGTGGCAGATTTGTAAACTGATTTATCATTTACAGTGAGATCGGATTTTGTAAAAATTTCTGACGGTTGTGAAACCTAAGATATTGTTTTTTATTGATATTGAAGAATAACCAGTTGTTATATTATGGCCATGCAGCCAATGATCGGATCAGATTATTACAATGTGTTCCAAGCATTTCATCAGAATGATCTGACACAAGTACAGACATATCATCTGCATACATTGTAACATGAACATTTTCATATAGTTTTGCAATATTATCAATATATAGTAGAAATAACACAGGACCCAAAATAGAACCCTGTGGAACACCTACGTTGATATAAGCTAATATAGAATTTGTAACCCTCAACTAATTGCATTGTTCATTTCTCAAACATACATAATGTTTGCGATTTTGTAAAAAGGTTGTAATTCATGTGAGTGCATTATCTTTTACATCATAATGATATTGTTTCTACATCAAAACATTATGATCCACACAGTCGAATGTCCTGCTGAGATCACAAAATATCCCAACAGGGCACCCGTCAGCATCAATAAGGCGTGTTATTTCGCTATAGAAACTGTGTACTGCAGATGTGGTTGACTTCCTCGGTCTGGACCCATGCTGATTTTCCGAGACTATTCCGTTAGAATCAAGAAAACATGACAGGCGGTCTTAAATGAGTAACGAGTGTAACGAACGAAAAGTTACCCTGCTGTACGAATGTAAATTTGTTTTTTTTTCCAGAACAGAACAAAGCCTTGATTCAATAGACGCAAATTATAGTGCAAACGGTATTGAACCAATAACGGGAATTTGCTGACCAAAGAATTGGAATCGGATTTATCATGAGCCGCGAATCTCCTGGCCTACATTTCACGCCAGTATTCCCAAACAGACAGCAAATCGTAATTATTGGTTTTTGCTTCTTGCAATTTATAATGCATCGTAGGCCACAAAACACACACATTTCATTCGGCAAAATTGAAAACGAACAGTGGAGGTTGTGTCCCGCGAATCGATTGTTCTGCAGATATTGCTTCCAGTCTGCAGTCGTTAGAACCGTGTGCAACGTTGGCCATCTTTTTATGATGACTTCTCCTGTGCGGTGCAGGAGTTACGATTGGAAGGATAGGAAGTGAGGATTCCCTATTCATAGCACTGGCAAGGAAAAATATAGCTTACGCGGGGTATAAGAACGTGCTGAATATTCCAATTGGTCAGTTTCATGTCGGTGGAAAAATGCAAAGAAAACGTCTAATACTACACAGTTTCAGGAGTTATTTCGTTCAGATCATTTTTTTCTCCATGAACATTATGTGGTTGTAATATCAATTGATTATACGTATAGTCGAAGTAACTGTTATAGTAATTTTTAAAGCTATCGGCGATCTCAAAAGCCAAAGAAATTTTTATTAACCGAGTTTTATGATTGACTGAAGAGTCATAAAATTAAATTTGAAGTTATGTTACGGTGACGAATAGAATGCAAGCCATCGTGTTTAGTTCAGGAAGTGATCGCGATTTGAGTGTGGAAATTCGATATTGGTGCACTAATAATTACTTTTTGTTATCTGTTTAAAATGTAGCGTTATTGGACAAGGACTAATAGTAATAACGAGTGTGATAACAACGTAGACTTTCTCCTGTGTAGTGATTCCAACAATAAGTATTGCTGAAAGTTGTGGACACACCATACTGAGACTTTCTCCCTATTTTTGTGTTTTTAATCCCATCGAGTTGATTTGGGAAAAAATGAAACAAAGCATCAAGCGTAAAAATAACTTTCCAAATTTTTATAAGATGGTAATAGAGCTAGTTAAAAAAGTATCTAATATTACCAAAGAAGACTGGCAGAAAAGGATTGAAAAACTAATTTTAGTTGAAAAAGACTATATGGAGATTGGACACTTCCATTTTAATGGTGAAACGAAAGTTAGTGAAGAATGAGTAGCGCCTTGATAATGATTGACGGACCAGCTGTCGAAAGCGCTCGCATATAACAAATAGGAGTTGTAAAGCTTCAAATCCATTGTAAACATTCGTTTTGAGGGCATCCGCCGATTTTGAAAAAATGTTTCAGGGTGCTTACGTATTTTGATGCGTAGATTACGAATCCGAAAGAAAAAAGCGGAAAAAGCTCCCTCATTTACAATGTTACGGCCCGTCAAAGTTCATAAAAGGGCAACTTTTGAGCATTTATTCACAAGCATTCATTCAACATTTCCATTTATATAGATTCATAAATTTCTCTTGTAGCGAAAGAGCTCGAATATAATTAAATAGGAGTTATAAAACTTCAACTCCTTTTTGAAAAATATCAATATTGAAATATATATACATGGTGATTCTAATATAATCAAAAATAATTATTGAATAACTGTTGGAAGGTAGGTTTATCGTTTCCTTGACCTATACTGATTTATTTAATGTGATTTTATAATTGACCACAAATTATTCTGAAATCTTAAATCTCCATGATAATTGGAATTGAAAATTTTTCAATCAACATTTCCATGTATATAGATTTATAGATTTCTCTTATGCGCATTATCGAAGCTGAAGTATTTGCTTCATTGAAAAATGGCTGATAATTCCTACTTTTTCGTTATAACAAATATGAAGTTGACAGTAGCATGAAAAGTATATATTCAAGGATATGTTGAAACACAGCCTAAGCTAGATAAAAGTTGAATTGATTACGACAAATTCTTTCAGAAGTGATATTTCAAGTTTGCTTGTAATAGTGCTTCTGTATTTGAAGGAAAGAAGCTTGAAATTTTGATATACAGGTGTGAATTATTGCATCCAAATCAGCCTCCATTTGAACCAATACCATTGAACAGAAATCATCGACATAATTTTTGTTGCGGCAAATTGATCAATTAGTTGAAAACCTCACGAATGAAACTGTGGAGTGAGAGAACAAAAAACTGCCACGAAGATATAATATGCCTGTATCTATGAAGGATTTATTTAAAATAATCGAGGAAAAAAATACAGATCTGGAAAACGAAATTGATGGACTCAGAAACGATTTTCATGCAGAACTTGAAGAAATCAAAGATAAAAGTGCCAAAAAAATCAGAAACTACAGAAAAAATTCATCCTTTTAGAAAAAAATTGGGAAAAAACATTACTCCATTTTTATGGCATTGGAGGTAATGGAGAATCGAATTCTAAATATTATCTGTCAAGAAGGATATCAGTGAACATTTATCAATATTGAAAAATAATTTATTCTCACACCTCCACTCCATAAATCTTGTACAGATTTTTTCGAAGTATTACACTGCCCTCACAGTTTGTACTTGTTCATTGATTTTCAGGTCATTGGCAAACATAAAACTCTCTGAGAAATCCAGCACCGCTGGAAAATCATTTATAGAAAAAAAAATAGGGATCTGAATTTGAACCCTGTGGGACTCCGGAGGTAACTTCAAACTTGCTTGAAGTGTCCCCTATTTCAGTGTAACTAAGTTGGTCTACTGTGACATATGTTGAAAAAGGGGTACAGTGCATCTAGAAACTTCTGTAGCTGGCGTCCCAATAAGAACTTTCATTCTGGCGAACCCTCCCAGCACTTATGATTGAATTTCTATAAAAAATCAAGAACCGACCTGCGCTCTCGCCCCGCACATTAAGAGCTAGTCATTCCGACTGGGTACAAGAGCCGCTTTCAAGTCAAGAAACGAGTACGGAAACAAAAAAAAAATTCAATTCCTCATATCACATCCTGCAGTATTTTTGTGCTGATATCTGTTTTTGTTTCATTGAGAATGTTTGTATTGTCTGAATATGAAAAACTATTTTCACGTAATTCACTGTTCATATGAGAGTAGTTGTTAAGGAAGATTTCCATCATCCAGTTTGTATGAAAATAACTTCAGTCAATGCTCTACCTATCTTCATATCTACAGTCATATTGATTCCATCATATATTGCAGTTATTTTCTCACTTTTTTTCTTTTGAAGTTTTTAACATTTTTCGTTTAATGATGGAAAAGTACATATCCAGTTTCAATTCAAATGAAATTTTCAGTGCGGTAATCAACTAACCGGTGACATAAATTCAGACCCAGTCTTGTATCGTTATCTAAAACGTGGCTGATGAAGTGACAATACAAGTGTATATTGTCACAACTTCAAAGTATACCATTGAGGATGATGGTGTTCAAGTTAGGAGACAATACAATTCGGTACATCTGGTAACTATGAAAAAGGATCTTGAAAAATCTCAATTTTAATTCAAAAACATCACTTTCAAAATACGTCATTTCTGAACTTTACAGTTTTATCGCTATCAAGACATTTCCTGGTGTTCCCCGAGGATCCATATTGTCTCCAAGCCTTTTTTTGTTGTATATCAACGACTTATTAGACAAAAAATAAGAAACCAATACATTGCTTTGCTGACAACATCACACTTGTCTCGTCATTCCATTTGGATTCCAAGACATCGGATATGGAGCACAGGAAGTTGCATATCTTAATGAAGATTTTGATTTGGGGTGAAAATAACCAGGTTCAACTCAATGTCAACAAATCAGGCCCAGGTCAGACAATTCCACTTTCTGCTTCGATAAGTTTGTTGGGGGGTTGAAATGGACATCAATATGTCTTGGCACAACTGAGTCGCTAGAATTGCAAAGACTTCTTCTTAAAATTTTGAAACACGGTTCCAAAGCAGAAAACTGTACACACCTCAGCAGTTTTTGATGTTTTATAAATCTTTTTGGAGTATTGATCTCATATATTATATTTAGTGTTAGTGTTAGATGTTAGATATATGGAGTTCTGCCACCAAACAAACCTCCAATTTGCTAGATTCCATCCATATTGGAGACACGAATGTAACGTGCAATCTTGATAGCCTGATACACCGAAGAAAAATTGAAAATGTCTCTCTCTTTTTTAGATGCTTTCACGGAAAGTGCTCAAGTGACTTGGTTCCACCACAAGCGGTACATATTAGAAATCCGCAAGGGAATGTGCCTGCTCATAGATTTGAGGTTCAACTCAGTACACCTCAAACTTCAGTGCTTAAGAACTCTTTCATCCGGAGGAGTACTGAAAACACTAAAAACTTTCTAAAAATGTTTTACCGAATGAATTCAATCTACAGCGATTCAAATCCAATGTGAATCGCTACTTTCGCATAGGTACCGCTCTGAGAGCGCCTTAAGAATTTTTCTGTAGTGCTTCTGTTTTGTCCTCAAAAAGAAATATCTTTCAAATTCCTGTATAATAACTGAGTATATTTCTTAATTAATTCATCGTCAGTGCTTACTGTCTACTCTAGCAATAAGCTATATGTTCTACACAGATTTAATTAAACCTTCGCCGAAATTCTGCTCCATGCAAATGACACAAAAGGGAAGCAGCATTAAATAAAATGTATCGTTTTATTGTGGAAATAAAGAGTGTGCCAGAACGGATATGAGCAAAGTGTTAGGGTTGCCTTCTCTCTGGTCAATTGAACACGTCTGCCGTATTATTGTCGGAAGTTCAAGTAGCGTACCGAAAATATGTTATTTGCTACAAAGAATCGGATAACAGTTACACGTACACTTATTTTGAAGTGATTACCTTGCAGCTCTCGGAATAGAAGGTTTTTATTAACTAAGTGACAAAATGTAGTGAATGAAGTGGAATATTTTATTCGAATGCTGCATGCATACATGCTGAGTAGCTTGGTAATTGGGAAACGTTTCCAACATAGAACTAGAAGTTAAAGAAAAGTTATGAAAGAAAGAACGTCAACAATGTGACTGACATTTCTATTCGCCTGATAATCTCATTTCAAGTTCAAATGATCATCACAACGATTACAGTTCCACTGCTGGCACTATCAGTGAGCTGATAGCATACAGTATTGTCTACAGCATAAAATGATGGTCCATAAGCTCATTATTTACCCTTTGACTAAAAAATGATACGTTGGGCATAGTATTTACATATTTACTCAGGTGACGTTCCCGTAGATTGCTGGACCTACCGAATCATTTTTTAGCTTTCAGTACTTCATCATTATCATCTTGCCTCTCAATAACCATTCAACAATAACTTTTTTTCACTCATTTTGTTTCCGAATCACATTTCCAGTAACTATCAGAATAAAGTCGGTTATATCAGACATCGACGAAGTAATGATGTAGAATAGACCCACTCAAAATTTAGTGGGTCTATTCTACCCTCCACCGCAACCCGCAATGGTCTATTGTGGCTCAAACCTATAAACACTCGATCAAATAAACCCAACTTCTTGAAGAAGCTTGAATAATTTGTATGGTGAGTGGTGTTTGAGATCAGATGATAAGAGTATGGCTCTGCCAAACTCTGAAAATTTGATTTGATCCCCAGTGTGATAGACACAAAATATGTGCTTTGCTGTTTCATCATTTTCCAGAGGTAACAAACACTCTCCACCAACAGTTCAATTCTCTGCATATGATGATTCAAATGACATGTGAGAACGCATGTTAGACATCGTAGTTCATCTCTGTTTGGTGTCAAGCTTCGAAGGGTAAATAACCGCCTTGAAGTGAGCCAATCGTGGAATATTCTACCGGAAGTCCATAAATCTTCTTGTCATCCAGGTTTTCAACCTTTGTTTGGCAAAGCCTAAAGCAATGCAAATGATAGGCCAGTATGGCCAGGAATCCATACCATAACAGATTATCTATTAAGTCTTCCTATCAAGGAGAGTTGTTTTTCTCAATTTGCTACCAATTTACAAGTTGTTTCCAACGCCGTTTGGATGTGCGAGAATATTTTTATTCTAAGGTTGGATTTTTCCAATCTTTCCGCATACAATTCAATAGACTGAATTTCCGCTTGGAATACAGTCGCAAAGGTTCCTAGGCAGGTTGATATTTCTATCTTGGGTCTGCGACTGAAAACTTTTGCACCAGAACCAGAAGGTGTCTTTGATCCACCTGTGAACCGACAACTATCTGCTCTTACATTCCGACTGTAGTCCAACTATTGTTTTGTATAAAGCTTCGAAGGTTGAATGAACGCCTTGGCGTGGAAGATTCTGCTAGAAGCTTATAAATATGATAGTCATCCACTTACGCATTACCTGATGGAGATTGCTCGAAAATTATATCTCAAAAACCTATATGGGTACAGAAACCAAATAAAGAAATTATATAAGTGAAATTTGTAGTTTCTAGCATCTGTCCAGTCAATGCAAGTTGACCAAGATGTCATTAATAGACATTTTCAGTTTTATCCGTTTGAGAATGATTTTAGGTGATTTGCCCTACAACAAGCTGATATGAGTTGAAGAAAAAATTTCCCGAATACTTCCAGATGAACATTATTACTAATCAACGATAATAACATCGCTGGTATATTCGTAGACCACGGCGAACTCAGTTGACTATTGGTCATAATCAATAAATTTTTGTAAGGAAATGTGACAGGCATGCATTTTTAGAAAAAATATAGAAATACGGTGAGATGGAATGAATGCTGGAATGAGGTATGTTTCTCAGTTGATCTGTCAGAAATAGTCAACATTAATAGTAATCTTCAGGGAAAGTTCCAAAATAACATGATGCACTTTTAGTCAGCTGCAAGGTTAGCGTTTCAAAGTTGATTATAATGAGTTTAGTCTCATTTCACTATTATGACTGAATTGTAACCATAAACTTTTCGTATTTGATAATGATAAATGGAATTTATGAAAATTTAGCAAAGCTCTATTCCTCCACTCAACAACGTTTGAAGAAAAAAAAAACATTAGAATGAATAAATGGCAATTTCAATACAATACTAAAATGAAACACAAATTTATAAATTTGTGTCACTGTTGACTCAGCAATTCTGTTTCAAGTTTACTTTTGTATAGCGATAGTGATGAATTTTTCAAAAATTCTCTGAATGATTTATACATGGTTATAGCATGATACGTAAAGGATTGTTCATACATAGTGCTGTTATGATTCGAAATGTCAAAATTATTTGTTAAATCAAAGGTTTCTTGAATGTATATGATGTCTGGAAAGGTGTTTCTTCAACAAGTAACAACCTACCAAGCTCTTACCCCCTTATTTAAAAAAATGAGGCAAGTGCTAGGTAAAAACATAGGAAAATGCATCGATGATTTTCTATTGTACAGGAGGGGCTTATGAATTTCAACCTACAATTTTCAAGCTCAAAGGTGAATTACACAGTCAATGGAGGAGTATCGTCATTTTTCTCTAGTATTTCGTTTATTCGTACGTTCATTCCTCAATTTTTAAATTCAACTGAAATTTCCTATTATTTTAATTCACAATATCAATATCTGAAAGTTGAAACTCTAATATTCGAAACTAACATTTAGCTTCAATTTATATTCATAATGTAGTTAATATCTGAAGAACTGGTTCAATTTCATATTACAAAATGATTTATTATATTTCAAATTATGTTCAGGGTGCTTTGGACTCAATTGAAAGAAGTATATTTTCATTTTGCTCCCTTTCTCTACAAACATTGGCTCAATGCGCTATTAAAGTTAATAGCTCGGTGAATCTTCGTTCAGTTTCAAGATTTCGAAATAAAAAATGATCGTTGGAAGTTGTATTTTCTGTTCTAGTCCTGGTCAAAATATTGGAGTTTTAGCATTTTGTTATCCTGTTACGCAAAACCGACCGAAATAGGTTAATCATATTCAAAAGTGATTTTTAGTCTCATAGTGCTGATATGTCTGTAGGTTGGGAAAAAACAACTATAAAAACAAGGTATTCAGACCAGTAAGAAGTGTTACCTCATCAATAACTTCTATTTTTTGAGTTGATGGAGTCATCACCGATAGTCATCACCGGAAAAAATTCTACGCATTCATAACTCTTCAGTATCAATTCATTTCTCATTACCATAAATGCGTGGTTAAAAAACTAACACAATTTTCGGTATTAACAATACTACAAAGCGTTTAAACTCTCGACATCAAAGCTGTGAATATTGAAACGCACGAAAGCATGAATAGCTGCCATTTGAAACGTATACGTGGTATGAAAGTGTACAGAACGAAAAGGTAAAAAACCATTTGAAAAGGAAGCCGATTGCGGACCTGCCGATAGAACAATCCAGCTGTTCTGATGACGGAACGTCCGACAGTAATTTCAGTTGTCAATGCAGATTACGTGAAGCTAAATGCAGTTTCTACTCTATCGAAGCGTAGAAAAATTGATTGCAGAAAGATTAGTCACACTCACGTTGTTTGAATCAAACTAGTGTTTCTCATGTACACTATGATACTGCGGATTTTATGAAATCTAGATTCATTATCAGCAATCTAGTTATTTTTGATTACTATTTCTGTGAATCGTTAGACCATATAGGTCAAGTCGATGTGGTGTACATGGACTTCTTTCAAGGATTCGATTAGTCATAAGTTACTTATTCGTGAACGAAATTCATTGTCAACTTTCGAAATCATACCTTTGCGAACGCCATCAGTATGAATATCATCTTTGTTTTTCTTCACATATGTATCCCGCCAATAGCAGGGTCTCGCAAGGATATAATCTTGGCCCACTATTGCTTTCATTATTTATTAACGATCTGTGCAGGTCACTTAATGTTTACTTATTATTCGAACTTGAATAATCATCAGTTCAGATGACTGCAGCTTTCAGTGAAAGTTGATTGATTTTTAATAAGAGTAGTGATAAGGAAGTGAAGTTTAGTGGAGCGAATTCAAAATATTCAATAGGAGAGATTATTAGGGGCTAATTTACTAATCATCTGACTTTCATCTACCACAATAATTATAATATCCACTCAGCTCTCTGCACATATGGTTTTATTATAAGGAACTGTAAGAATTTCCGTAATATGTTTACGCTGACCTTAGTATTTAGGTTGGGTGAGGCCAAAACTAGAATATGTATTCATAATTAGGAATCCCATATATAACCGACACACATCGGCAATTAATATGGTATAGTATTAATATAGTATCAAAATCACTGGAACTTATTCCTACAGATATTTTAATTACTTTGATCTGCCATGTAAATTTGACTTTGAAGCATTAGAGAAACGAATAAATTAAGCATCTATTTTAGTTTTGTCCAAGCACAAGAATACTTCTGTATGCAAAATACCAACTTGTTCTGAAAACAATAATCAACCTGATGTGTCGTAATTCAAACAAGCTCTCTAGTGATATCTATATTTTTTGTTGCAGTATATGTGAAATTGAAATTGAATCACGTGCGTACTTATAAATCAGTATATAGTGTATTATATGTGAATATTCACAATCATTAATTCATGTTTTTCACATCAAATATTGTTAAAATTCTTCATTTAGGTAAATGAAAACTCTTGGTATAAACGCTATTATCACTATTATCATTCTCATTACGATCAACCTTCAAGTAATCACACATCTAGTATTGTTGAAGAACAATGGCATGACTATTCACGAAATGATGAGAGTTAAACAATCAGCCTGCATGGAAGTAACTTATCTTTAAACTGCAATTATGACACGATTATACATTAAGACACAATTATATTATTATTATTATTATACAATAATTATAATGCATAATTGAATTCGATTCAGCATTTATTGACATTATATAATTGTTGGATATACTTTTTTTTTTTTTCAGAATATGGGGAGAACCACATATCTGTGGGTATTTTTTATTTTAGAGTAACTGTGTTTTCAACAGATTTGTTTTTTGAATTTTTTTTAACAGTGGAAAGCCTAGATGAACAATCGTGGTGATAAAATAGTTATTGCAGCCTATTGCGCCTGTCCATTTCAGGTAAATTTACGTGACGATCATACATATTTATGGTGGTTGCTTTTGATGTTAGTTTAATTTTTCGAAGGTATTTTGCCTGAAGGAAAAGAGAAAAACCGTTTCTGCATACTTTTGAAGGACAGTAGTTTCCAATTTAATATAAAATGAAAAGGTAAAAAGTAGATCTCCGAACTCTACACAGTTCCGTTGGATTCAGTTTTCGTAAACATGCGATCTTTCACTGCTTAGAACTAACTTAATTTATGTGAGGGGCTCTCGATCATGATTATCATTCAAATGAGGCTATGAGGATTTTTGCTGGCAGAATGATCAAAATGTGGATATTTCCGGTGGGAGTCGTGAAACTAATAATTTAAAATGGGGTAGGATAAAACTTTAGTGTCAGATTATTCAACCTTAAAAGTGATAAAATACATTGTGACTTCACTGTATTCTAGTGTGTTTGGAACGATACTTATGTAAAGAGACCTAGGATAATATAAATAGATCATTTCAAAAAGAAGCCAATTTCTATGGCAAAACAAGGTAGGTTGAATACATAAAAATCAGATGTTAACATGTTAGCTTTTTTATGTTAACAACCAGTCTAGTGATACTAATGATAATAATAATGTTTATTTCATAAGATTGAATACATAAAAACGAAGAAGAAATGTAAAAATAAACCTGACAAGCCACTGAAGCTAATAGAACTGAAACAATAAACTAAGTAAAGGCGTTTTGTCTATCATGAACATGAATTACTGAACAAACAACATTACAAACTAAACTATCAGCAATTGAAAGTCATATGTTTGATATTTTATTCAATGTTCTGTTCTTAATATGGTCCTTGATGACGGCACATTTGTAGAGTTGCTATCTATTCTATAAGGTAAGTCCTTGTTCAGAAAAATTGCAACATTACAGAATATGGTGAACGATAATGAGAGATGCGATATAAAACATATGACTAGAAGTTCAAATTATTTCCATTCATACTTGTAAATATTTATATTCTTAGGTACTTGTGAGAACACGTGATTTCTCATTCTGTATCACTACTTTATTTTTTTCTTTCCTTTATTTCATGTATCTTACCTATTGTTATATTAGTTAGCCATAGTTTCATTTATTTTTCAAATATGTTATCACTTGTCATAGACTTTATTTCAAATGGAACTTCTGCGTAGGCAATAGGGCATAAGTATTTGAGAAATATTTGACTTCGTGATGATCTCACTTTAGAAATCCTTGAGATTGAATCTGGTATTGTGCAAATCATCCATAAACAATAATTTTCTTTCATAACTTCTATGATACATTGCAAGACATATAGAGTATAGATGTCTTCTTGTAAAAAAAGTAGATTATGTGAAAAGTGTTTCAGACGGATAGGTATAATCTCTATATCAAACTCATCATGGAGTTTTAACTTTTCTGATACATTTTTACTTATACAGACATTTTTAGAGAAAAATAAAAAAAATTCTATGAACATTTTAAGATGACTGGTGCAGTTTCAATCACTTGGCTATTTTCTTAAACAAACGTCAGTACCTTCAATTTTGAAAAAGCAGACACAACTCAAAAACTGCAATAAGTATTAATAAAATTACT
>WOGP01004952.1:0-13546 GCA_015342065.1 Leptinotarsa undecemlineata
CTACGTCTTATCACTATTCCTTGACCTATCGAAGGCATTCGATACGGTGTGCGTAGAATTCCTTTTGAAAGAAATTAGACAATGTAATTTCTCATCTAACATCATGAATTGGATCAAATCCTACATGACGGGAAGAACTATGTATGTCTCTTGTAATAAGGAACTTTCTAATTCTCATGCCGTGAAACTTAGTATACCACAAGGATCTGTTATCGGACCACTACTGTTTCTCCTATATGTTAACGACATGCTGCAACATGTAACAACAGGTTATGTAACAATGTTTTCCAATGATACTACCATTACCGTATCAGGTTCAACTGTTGAACAACTTGCTTCCAACATGAAGACCCTGATCGATGATTTCAGCTCCAGGTGTCAGAGAGACGAACTAATCTTTAACACCTCGAAGTCAGTGGATGTGAAATATTACAGGAAATGGCGACCCCATAACGTTATCGACATTGAAGACTTGCACACGACCACAGAAGTTAAATTCCTGGGTATTCATCTTGACGCCAACCTAAAATGGGCAAAACAAATCAATCATGTATGTGCAAATCTTAACAAAGCTTTTTATGCAACATGGCAGATGAAGCCCAGTTTAGATAAAGCAGGCTTACCAAATATCTACTACGCAATGGTTCACTCTCGACTTAGTTTAAATATCATGGATTGGGGAAGAGCAAAAGACTTGAATGGAGTTTTTGTGGCTCAGAAAAGAATCCTGAGACTTACATTCAATTTGAATTTCAGGGATAATTACCGGCCTATTTTTATAGAAAAAAATACTTCAACCCTCATATCATTTATATTTTAAAATGTGTTTTGTTCGCAAGACATAATTTATCGGTTCTTGCGACAAATGGATCTGAGCACGAACATTTTACACGGCATGGAGCTTCTTTGAGAATTTCATATCACAGAACCTCATTATATGAGAACTCCCCACGGTACACTGTAATCAGTTCTTACAATAAGTTACCAAATCAGCTGAAACAAATTGCCAATGATAAGGTGTTTCAACACAAAATTAAAAATTTTTCACTTAGAAAGTGCTATTATATTTACCATGAGTAAATGAATGATAATTTGACACAGATTTTACATGACTGTTAAGTTTTTAAATGGTAAACGATATTGATTGTTTGTTTCTTATATATACTGACGCTCCAATTCATATGAATTGAAAGATTGTATTTATTTATACATATGTCCGTTTATTTTTTATTTTTTAATTTTTTTAGTGTAACAAATCATAATATTATAATGACTTACCATATGTACCTAATGTACCAACAAACGGTTAATAAACTATTATTATTATTATTATTATATGACGCCACTAGAAATCAATTATTCTTTCGATGGTGACTCGATATCTATAAATTAGTCCAAGGCCGTGACCCGGGGTGGGGTCCGTACCGCCCCCTGCACAACCACGGACTGACAAGGTCATAGCGTCTGTGAAAAACCTGACATTGACTGCAACAATATGGTGGGATAGGAGTACGATGGTGCAGCTGTGATGAAAGGCAGAATGTATGAAACGCGGTGGGTGCAAAATCAGAATGGCTCGTTGAAATTTAAACAAATTTTCAAATCTATTATTGGTACTTTAGAACAATTCAGCACAGACCCGGATATGAAAACCCTAATCAAAGCTTCTTTTTTTCTAAAATCTGCTGTTTCCAGCGAATTCGTGCTATCACTCTGTTTTTTGGCGAAGGTATTTCCAGCAACATTAACAGTATATAAAGTCCTGCAGTCACCTCTTTGTTACTCAATAACAGCTGTCGACCTTATTGAGAACGTAATATCGCACTTTCAAGATATTCGATCTAATATTGAAAAAGAACTTCCAAATTCATTTACAGAAGCAAAGAATATATTGGCCGATGTCAATCCTCCACGGTTGACATCAGTACAGAAACATCGCACATAATTGTTGCAACACTTAACTTTCCAGCACTCAATGAGATTTAATGACCACAAGAAATTGATTGCTGCTATGTACACTCTTATATCGCTCTGAGATCACCTTAAGGATTTTCCTGCAGTGCTTGTGTTTTGCCCTTGAAAAGATTATGTTTCGAGAAGGAAACGCCCTTCCCAAGAAAGGACCTAGTGATGTACGAAAACCTGGTGGAACTAGACAAAGCACAAGGCAAATTTTAACTACGGAAATTGTTGTGGTAGGGCAAGAACTCATAGGAACGGCCTTCTCACTATCGGAGGGTGTAATAGTCAATTGTTTCCCAACATTTTATGTTGTTGAACATCTTGTTCTACCAGTAACCACATGTACCCCGGAAAGGTCACTTTCCACACTTAGGCACCTAAAAACCTACCTACGGAGTTCTTGTGGACAAGAGAGGCTAACCAGGTTGGCCTTTATGGCAAATCACAGAGATGTCATCACCCAAACTAATGATATAACAGAATTTGCCCATGAAAAGTCTAGAAAGCTTGATTTTGTATTGTGAATTCACTGAACTGGAGATTTGAGGTTTTTAGTTTTAAAGACAAATATGATAGTACAGTTTTTTCAGTGAAGAAATTTTCCTGCACCAATGTAAGGGTAATTGATTAAATTTGAATTAGCCGTTTTTTTTTTATTAAGACCCTCCCCCCCCCCGAAACAAAAATCTGGGCATGGCCTTGAAACAGTCTTTCCACACTTTCACTTATGTGCAATCCTATGAATGATCAAAAGTCCCAATGATCCAATCAGTTGAAATTCATTCATACGCCAGATAATTACTGTTTCATTCCAATATCTGAACGTTTGAGTTAGATTAAGGGTTTTGATAATGAAGATTTTCAGGCAATCACATAATGCAGAACACGAAAAGACTCTTTATTGAAAGATTTTATGAGGATCGACAAAAATAATTGATACATCACAACTGACAAAATGTACAGAGCGAAGCAAAACAAAATATGAACAAGAGAATACGTAATTTCGTCCAAATTCAAAAGACTTCAAGTTTTTTTCTCCGAGAGACACTCACTCTAATCTTAATATCCACCAATAATTTCCTGGTGGATATTTAATAGCGGCTCCAAATCTATCCGGAACATCAGATTAGGGAAGTAAATAGTCTTTGAAGTAATGGAAACGTTGGAATCTGCAGTCACTACGAAAAGAGTATTCACCGTTCCCAGTGGACTGTGGAAACACAGAATCAGAGTCTTTTGAAATGAATTATTCAGATTTCCATATTGAATTCACATCTGTTTAGATTTTCATTGATCTATTTGGTATTCAACCAAAATTTCAGCTAAAGAGTGTCCTCAGGTTTGAAGGTTATACCTTCCGTGATATCGACATTTCATTTACCTGATGATATAATTACATTTCTTTTCATCCAATGTAGACGTGTATAGACCCCCGTCCCAACTTTTCAACAGTGCAAAATGTGGAAGTCGAACAGTATTTGTATGAGACAGAATTATTTTCAATCAAATATTTTAGTGATCCAATAATTTTTCTGCAAAAAAGGTTGGATCGGCAACAGGTTCAATTTTTCTTAAAAAACATAACAATAAAAACGAAATTTTTACGATTCTCATCGTTAAATTTTACAAGAAATATTGAGTTTTTAATTAAATTACTCACTGAAAAATAGTTTTTTCATGTTGATAATAATACTATTTCAAAAACCATCAGACATATTGAATACTCAATAAAAAACATTGCAAACAAACAAATTTCCGAGACAACACCAACAAAAAACTACATAAAACAAACGAATGGCTATACATGTGATTCTGATAAGATGGTGTGTCCTTTTCAATCAATGTCAGAACGAAAAAGAATGAAAAAATGGAAAATTATTCCGGTATTTCACGTATCAAAATGAAGAATGCAGTATTAAGGCCATCAACAATTCTTCTACTATTAACACTATCGCATTTGAGGATATGTAATCATTTCTCTCAAAAGTCTTTTAGATACATTGTTTGAACATCCAGAATAGTTGCAGGATCAAAATAAGAAATGTGTCCTTATTCTTTTTCATGTTCAACGGGAGTTTTGAATTGTTTTTATATTAAGTTATTTTAGAGTCTATCGTGTTGAAACTCGTGTTTCAAGATACCGTCCGGTTTGACCAACATTTAATTTGTGACAGCTATCACAGTTCATTCTGTACACTACATTGGATTGTATTTCCTGTGGTGGTTTTGTTTTTTGTTTCGAGAAAAAATGGTTTCCAACTGTATTTTCATTTGAGAAGGCTACTTCCATTCGTTCGGTACTGAGTAGCATTCCAAATTCATCAGATGAATTCTCTACGAATGAAATTTTGTAATATTTGGGTTTGACCCCTGTATTTTGGGAGAAGAAACTTTAATTTTTTTATGATAAAGGTAATTCTCAATTAGTTGGAGATTTTTGTTGTAGAATTGAGAATTGGAAATGGCAAATCAAGAGCAATTGCCATTTCCATTATCCAATTAATTGAGGATTACCTAGTTGGAAATTACCCTTATTAGAAAAATAATTAAAGAAAGAAGTTTTTCCTACCAAAATACAGGAGTAAAACCAAATATTTCACAAAATTCCATTCGTAGAAAATCTATCTGATGAACTTGGAATGCTACTCAGTACCGAACATATTGAAGTTGCTTTGGTCAAACCGGATGATATCTTGAAACACGAGTTTGAAAACACATGAGAGACTCTGAGAAACTGAATATGAAAAACCCTGCAGCTCTCATTGAGCAGGAAAAAAAATATGTAAACATTTTTGATTTCGATCATGCAACTATTCTAGATATTCAATGATATTTAATTTTCAATTCCATTTAGGAATTTTCGTGATCGACTATGCAGTTGGGAATCCACCCCATGACTATTACTGGAGTTTTTTCCCAACACCAAATCGTTATTTTTAACACTTCGACACATCTTTCGATCACCAAGTGATCATCTTCAAGAGGAAGATCACGCGAAGCTAACGCTATTTATGCTATACAGGTAAACCCAGGTGTACCACCCATACAGGTGTACCAACCTAAATTAATTTTACAATTTTGCCTTATCTTAAATTTTACCATATATGTTTCACTGTATATAAAACAATTTTCAGCTATATAAAATTAATTTCACAATATTGCTTATCTAAATTTATTTTTGCAATGTGTCCTTATGTAGTAATCAGTAAACCTCACAATATTATTTTAACAAGCAATATAGTATTATGCTATTTGGTATAGGTCCGTCACCGATATTCATAATATTATTGTGATTACTTATTTCCACTCTCTCATAGGCATGTAGTTTCCTGTTGTTGTAAACTTGTCTAACTAATCTCAATGAACTGAAGTCTATGGAAAGGTTTCGTTGCAGAATATGATGGGCAACTGCTGGTTTTTCAGGTCTTCCATATTTTAAGTGTGCTATGTGTTCCTTATATCTTACTTTAATAGATCTTTTTGTCTGTTCATAATATTTTGCATCGCAGTCCTTATCTTCAATTTTGTAAATTCCAGACTTTTACGAATTCTCGACTTTGTCTTTTGGACTTCCCAAAAGGCTCTGTAGTGTATAATTTGTTTTAAAAACCACCTCCATACCTAGTTCTTCGAAAATATTTCCAAAGTTCTTCGTATATTGGTGGTATGGAACTGAGATGTATTCATTTTAGTTTTTGTCCTTTCTGAAAGTCGATATTTCGTTTATTCTTAACCTAAACTTCTTCTTCCTTATTATGTCATCTACAAGGATACCCCTCAAAAAACCGTTAGTGGCTGCTATTTCCTGTATATTACGTCTTTCTTTTGTGAACCTATCATGTGTTGGAGGTAAAGTCAAAACACGATGCACTAAAAAATTCAACCATGCCCGTTTATGCTGTGATGTGAACTCTCAGGGATATACCTGTACGTGCTTGTTTATTTTTCAAATATATCGTAATCTTACCCTCCATATTGGCTTCTCATAAGCAAAAAGTCAAGAAATGGTAGTTGTCCCTTATTTTCAAACTCATACGTGACATTTATTGATGAACATCTAATATTTAAAAAGAGGACAAAGTCCCCAATATTCGATTTTTTAGTATCGAATATCGCGAAAATATCATCCACATACCTTAGCCAAATAAAAAAACAAGAATCTGAGAAGTAGATGCGCCGGTTAGAGCAAAAAGAATCAGTGAAATGTCTGAAATTGTTATAGCTATACCGCAAGCTGAAATTAACGGTCGAGAAGGGACAGACGGGGCCGATCGGAATAAACGGAAAATTTGAGATTGAATGCAGAAAGGAAGAAGCAAGAGGTAGAAATGGTGAAAAAAAGCTAACAGTGAAATTAAATTACTTTGTCCAACCATTACAAACAGTTTCAAATCCGACCATGAATAATCAACACAAGTTCCTAACTCCAAATTCAATTGAAAATGATTCTTTCTGTTATGATGATTATCCACAATAATGATCTCTGTTCCACAAATACTCCAAAAATATTTCCAGTCTGAGATTTCAGTGAAGCAGAAGACATGTTTGAAAGGAGAAGCCAAATCCGCGGTAGCTGGGATGATGCTTACAGCAGATACTGTGAATTTGGTAAACTAAACTCTTTCTATTTGGGTGACTTGAAATTGTTATCGATGGTCTGATATCCAGAGATAGAGTTCTTTTCTTTCTGAGATATTTGAGTTTGAGAAACTGATTCAGTTCCCTAGTGAAATAACCAATATATTGACAATCATGGAAAATCTCAATTCCTAAGGATATCTTCAGAATCCACAATTACTGAAAGACCTCAATAGAAAGTTACCTGGTCATTTGAAGCTGAAATAGGGCGAGAAAATGATTGAGGTAGATGAACAATTGGATATGGAAGATTCTGCCAAATGGGTGAAGAAATTAAAGAGATGTTTGTTATGTTAGTTCTCGACGTACTTTTTTCCAAAGAGGACTTTCATGAGGTTGAATGTTTCTATTGCAGCAAAAAAGCTCATGTTCATATTTGTCGTTTCATGGAATCCGTTGACGTCAACAAACGCTGCAAAATCGATACGGAAAAAAAGCTGTGTTTTTCATGCTTGGAAAAAATCGTCATGAGTTCAAATATAGGACAGAAAAACCATATGAAATAAATAACTATGAACTATTCCACCATCGACTATTACACAAAAATAATTGACCTACTGAATCAGACGAAGCGAATCCAGCTGTTGAGAGTACTCACCCTGATAAGGAAATATCATTTCATGTATTAGCGTTTTGTAATGAGACACCAACATCAATTTTACTAGATGAAAGTTTTGCTGAACGACTTGAACTAACATTGTTCACAAAATCCTTGTGCTCATAGTGGACAAACGATGAGACATCATGGCGAAACGAATAAATGAAAAGTGACGACCAGAAAAAGATTTTCATAATGGAAGGATTTCGAACAGTGAATTATCTGTCGCTGCCTTCACAGAACGCAATAAAAACGAAATGAAAACATGTTTTCCTGATTGGACGACGTTGCTCGGCAGATATAGTTGTGATTCAGAAAATTCTCCTTCGATAAAGTTAATGTGAATTAATATAGGCTGTTCATGGCGTGAACAATTTAAATACAGGAATGCCTGAAAAATCTCATTATACCTTGTATGTTTGCGAATCAGATCAAAATAAAAATTTGCGGATCAGATCAAGATAAAAATTTGCAAGAAATAGTGAGCAATTCAATTCTACTAGAAGCTTCGGAGTACTGCTCACGCCAGATACACCAAGTCGAGAAAATGCAAACGCACTCTAGATCATCTTTTTTAACGACCAAACACAAGCACTGCGGAAAAGACGCTCTTAGAGCTGTGCGAAAGTAGTGATTCACATTAGATTTGAATCGCTGGAGATTAAATCCATTTGGAAAAACGTTCTCAGGGAGTTTATTCCTAATGAACGCTTTCTCCCAATGAAAGAGTACTTGAACAAGGAAGTTCGAGGCGTTCCGAGTTGAAGCTCAAAGCGATCAGCAGCCAAAGTTCATCGCGTATTTTTATAAGTATCGTCTATGTGTCAAATCACTTGAACACTTCGCGTAAAAGTATTTATAGAAGAGAGACAAATCAAAAGTTGCTGCAACAACAAGAAGAAATAAAAGTCGAAACTCCATGAATATGTTATATTTCACACTTTGCTGTCGAGAACAGTCGTCTTGTATTTGACTCAGGCTCAAAGTCACATGGCGTTAGTTTGAATGATCCACCGGTCTTGATTTGCTGCAGTCGTTAGATTGAACAACGACGTTTCAGATTTTGTGGAGACATGAGAGAAATGTTTCATAAAATAAGAATACTTAAAAAAGACATTCATGAAGATTTTTGTGGCGAGATTTGAAATATAACAAGGAACTTGACACCTATGAAATGATGGTTATGACCTTTAGATTTACCTGTTGTTCAGTATGTGCATAATTTGGTAAACAATATCCGATAGATTCACGCATAACACGCTATAACGAAGAAATTTTACGAATTCTGAAGAAGAAGGTGTTCAAACTGTTCAAGCCATTTGTAGGGTGATGGAATCTGGATGATTTCATGTGGCAAATTGGATGATAAACTCGAGAGCTCTGAAAGCAACGATATCGGAGTATTTATCTGGAATTAACTAGTTAGATGATCATTTCTCACTCCACACAGTTCTTGGTTTATGGTGGAACACAGACAAAAACCAATTCCATGAAACGTCTATAAAATACTCATTCATTGAATAACACATCTGAATATATTAGTACTTCAATTTTTCTGAATTTATTTGTACTTCATTTATGTATCCAATTTGAATTCCTTAATTTGTTAATAGTTTTATACGATGATATTCAGAACTGATAACAAAAATGATGTTTGTTGTTCAGTTGATAAAGTATGTTTACTTACTACCATTAGAAATTGACATCCAGAAAAGGATGATTTTCCAGTGATAATTTTGATGTCACTGTTCATTTTGTCTGTTTCAGAACAAAATACTCGTTTTTTGGACAAAGCGGTGTTTTTGTCCAGTCCCAGTATTGAACTTTGGACATTATTGAAATTGCATATTATTATGTGGTAGTAGTATTATGGATGCAGTCACAAGAAATGAGATGCACGAGTTGGAATTACCAGCAAAAAATGATGATAACTTCAGAATTCAATAGACAGAGTTTATTGTATTCGCTTGAAAATGTTTTTGAAGGCAAAATTGTATCAACGTTATGTACAAATACAAGTAGTAAGAAAACATAATAAATTTCATTTCCCATTTTTTATAAAAGGAATGATAGATTTACAGTATCTGTAGATCCAGCATAAAAAGAGTAATAGCTCGTTGAAGATTGGTTGTTATTCATCATATACCAAAATTGAAAGTCGCAACGTAGAGTAACCGAAAAACAATGCATTTTTGGGAAACTCATTCAATTGATTCGAAGTGTTTGAGAAATCCTTCATTTCTTTCCTTATGAAAGTATCTATCATTGAAGGCGAGTTATGAAAATATCAATTTGTGTCTAATTCTTTCAATCACCATCCACATTGAAAATAATTATTACCACTTCATAATTTACTCAATTCATGTACGTCTAATGTGCTCCAGCAGTTTAACAATATAGCTCTACTCTGCGCATCACTGGTTTCAAGTTATTGTGAAGAAAAATGAATAAGAATTTTTGTGCAAAACTAGTATATGCATAAAGTGAAGTAGAAGTCCAACCGAAAGCTTGAAAAGTGAATCATGCGAACCATATTCAGCAACCCGAAGGCAGTTTTCAACCCTCACCTATACTGCATCCATTACAGCAGACCCTGAAAACCCAATATACCATAATGTGATTTCCCATAGATTTACGTCAACATATGTTGAGAAAAAAAGAGCTGACCTTCCTTTTTACGAGAAACAAAATTAGTATCTACATAATTTGAACCTCCATCAACCAAAAACCTTCTCCGACCTGAATATCCCTAACCCTACTCCATGGACTACCCCAAAAATTCAAATCGATACAAACTTCAACTAGTTCAAAAAGAGAGACGTTAACTGCCAAGTTATCAAATTTAAGTTATATGAAATGATTCATACGAAATTCACAGAGTTTGACACAACCTACACGGACGCATCCAAATCTGAATAATGCGTAGGAGCCGCTTTTACCAGTCTTCAGTCTAGTTCATCATTTGAATTCCGCCTTGAAAACTCAGTGTTCACTGGAAAACTTCTCGACATATGGAAAGCACTGCAATTCCCGAAGACGAGCAACTCCATGAAATTTTTATTGGGAAAAAATATCACAATGATCACAAATTTTGTTATAGTTCATGCACATTACATAGATTGGTGCCTTAAGCATAATGTTAGTTTGCGCCCGTTAACACATAAAAGTGCAGCTTTTTCGAAATGTTTGCTGGGGTACAAATATGTTTATGTGAGATAATAATTCACAGGAATCAATTTTATTGTTCAAAAGAGTGTACAGAAATATTAAGGATATAAAGTCAAATCTTTGCAATAAAGAAACATAGTTTTGGCCTCTAGGTGGGTATATTTCATCAATTTTGAAGCTCAAAAATTTCAGAAATTGTTTTGTACCTCTTCCACGATAGAAATATACTGTCCATGTATGGGGTTCCATATTATAGATCCATATTCCAGTTTTGATCGGACAAAACAGAAATACATTTTTGTTAGAGCAGACAAATTTGTGAAAATCCTACAATTTCTTACAGTAAAGCCGTATGCACGATATGCTGCATTTACTATACGACTAACGTGTATGTTAAAGGTGAGCTGCGCATCAAAATAAATTCCCTGATCTTTTATCTCGTCAGTACGCTGCAGTTCTACATTATCTATTGAGTATGCATAGTGAAGACTATTACTTTTCCTAGTAAATGTCATTGCTTTACATTTGGATATATTCACTGGGAGTTTATTTTTGATACACCACCTATGAAAAATATTCAACTGGGTCTGCAAATAACTGCAATCATTTAAAGAAGTGACGGACGTATATAATTTTAAATCATCGGCGAACATAAGCCTCTTGCATTCGAGAGATGTACACAGGTCATTTATGTACAGCAAACGCAACAGTGGGCCTAAATTAGATCCCTGTTTGACAGACAAGTAGATGCGGTTGTACAAAATTATCTCGAATAATTTGGCTCCAATATTCAAGAGAGATATTGGCCTATAGTTATCAATCAGATTCTTGACATCTGATTTGTGTACAGAACACACCTTAGCCACTTTCCAAATATCGAGAAATATGGAAAATCTTAGTATAGAGTTGAATAAAGTTTTCAGGGGACGCACTAAGACCCCTTTACAGTCTTTGAATAGAAATGAGGGAATGTTATCTGGTCCAGTTGTAAATTCAATTTTTAATTTTTTTGCTGCCTCACGTTCACTTATAGGTTCAGAAGTTATATCTACAGATATATTGTGACTGGGACAAAGATACACAATCTCTTCGTTATTATATTAATTGATTGGGGAGTTATGTCATGAATATATCATAAAGTTCAACTTTGAGACACTGTATATGATGGAATTGGCCGATATTTGATGAAAATCCACAACTAACGTATTCCAAAAACACTTTATTGTGTGATTTTCACTAAATTGTTTTTGTAAAACAATTTAGTGAAAATCACACAATAAAGTGTTTTTGGAATACGTTGAGACACTGTGTTCCAAAATTAGATGACAGGCAAAAAAAACCTCTATCATAACACTCTATCATAAAACAAATGAAAATCTTCCCACAAAAGTAGAAATATCGCAATTATTGTTCAACACTGTAGTATTGTTCATTTTCCCAACGTTGGGTTGGCTGTCCTTGTTCATTTTTCACTGCCTGAATCACTGTCAATGCTGTTTTTCGGGAATTCATTGACATGGGGTTGAGCAAACCGTTCATCGGATGCCTGATTCTACGTAGCCCCGCTGGATACGATAATAACAAAATCACTTGTGGTTCTGTTATTCCCTAACTAAATGGCATTCCAACAATGTCTTAATTCTAAAATGTGTCTATCCGTGCCGAGAGGATGAATAACACTGATACAATCTGCTGTCTCTACGGAACCTTCAAGATACCGGACGCCCTCTCGTCGTAGCATCGCCTTGTCAGAAGCAAGAGCTTGTCAACTTCCCAACTCCTGATCCAATAACTGAACCTGAAACGTTTGCTGGTGCAGCCAGGAAACGACTGAGTCATCTCCTCAAGAGCGGGGTACCTTATAAGGTATTAAGGTGGGAATCTTGCATCTTGACTATCCGAATACATCATTAACGATGAAACAGCAGAGCATATACTTTGTGCCTGCCCTGCTAGGAATCGAATCAGGTTTTTAGAGTTTGAGATAACCGTACTCTTATCATCTGACCTGAAAGACCACTCACCATACAAACTAATCGGCTTCGTTAAGAAGCTGGGTTTATTTGGTCGAGTGTCAATAGGGGTGAGTTACAATAAACCCATGCGGGTTGCGGTGGAGGGTTGAATAGACCTACTCACTTTGAAACTAACCTAACCTCACCTATCCAACTATTAGAATTCTACTAGAGACGTTTTTTGTTAGCTAGAGGATGGCGAATGTTTTGAAATATTTTATTTACTTTCTGCTTCATATGAAAAATGTTGAAGCAGTTGCAAACTACTCAAAATTGTTTGCTAAAAATACTCTTAAAGAAGGACAGATTATATAATACAAAAAGTCTGTATAAGGAATCCATACAACTGAATTTCCATTAACTCATTTGCATATTATTGTCTACTACTTACTTACCGTAAAACAAAGCCCGTTGTCAAACCGCTTAAACATCTTACCAGCTTTGTCGAAGATATTTGAACAAGTAATATATAATCGAGTATACAATCACGTGGACTCAGTAATAATTGACCAACAATATGGATTTATTCGTACTAAATCTACCATTACCAATTTAGGCGCATATAGTAACCTTGTTACGGATCGAATAAAAAATGGCTATCGAATAGACGTCATATACACTGACCTAGCCAAGGCAAGACAGAGTTAACCACGAGGTTTTGATCCTGAAATTAAAAGCAAACACGCTTGATTTCTTTCACTGCTATCAATCCAACAGAATACAGTTCGTACAGTTCAACAACGTATCTTTCTTCAAATTCACCGCTACTTCAGGAGTTCTGCAGGGCTCAATTTTGGGACCTCTCCTTTTCATGTTATCTGTTAATGACATTTCTTGGTATATCGGGCATTCTCAATTTCTTCTATATGCCAATGATCTCAAGCTATTTAGAAGAATTGAAAGCAAGAAAGATTCTGATATGCTCCAAGATTATCTCAATAATCTATCTACTTACTTTTCAGTATCTGACCTATATCTCAACGAAGCCAAATGCAAAATAAGTTTCGCACGAAAGAAATCACCTACTATCAAGGAATATTTCATTAATCATACCAATTTACAGAGAATCAATGAGATGAAAGATCTCGGGATCATTTTTACTGATGTGTTCAGTTTATCTGCGTACATTGAATACTTAGTACCTGAATGTTTATTCATTGTTCGT
>WOGP01004953.1:0-13544 GCA_015342065.1 Leptinotarsa undecemlineata
TATTCTCTTGACCTGTCTACGCAGGTTTACCTTAGGCACCAACAATTTTACATAGTTGACCAGAGATGATCCCTTGTACTTTACATTATTAATTATATAGTATACAAAAAGAACATCCTGTAATGCACGTCTGCTCTGTAAAGTAACAATGTTAAATTCCTTGAGCATGCTTCTGTAAGACACCATAATGGGATAGCAGCCATAAATTTTGACATAAAGATATCTAAGAAATCTTTTTTGAACTTTTTCAATCAAATCTGCGTTGGTCTCTCCCTGTGGTGACCAAATAACAGAAGCATACTCAAGATGAGGTCTAACTAGAGCATTAAATAACTTTACAATACACCCAACATCTCTAAAGTTTTTTGTATTTCTAATAACAAAACCAATATAGATCATAAATGAAAAATCAATGCAAAACAGAACATAAATGGAAAGAAATTATCAAAAAATCCTTACAAATGAGAAATTATGAGCTGTTGAAGACCTGCACGGCCGGCGTGTGACGCTAGTCTTTTAGAATTTTTGTGAATAACCGTAATTATTCCAAAATGTACGACATTCTTAGCATTAACTTGGCCAGTACGGTTTCAGCACCAAAGAAGTGGGTAGAGAAATGTACGCCCAATACCATTTTAAAAATAGGGGATGACACCCTGCCTCAGAGCGTTAAAAGTTTCGCAATGGCTTTCGGGTGGAAACTAGACATGTTTTTGGAGTTTTGCGAAAAAAATATTTCCCTAGCTCACCCTGTATGTAAGTCGAGAATAACCCGCTGTGTAATTTGTACAAGCGGTAACGGCCCTGAACGAACACAAAACCACCGGATTTTTGAATTCTCTGCTGCTTCGAACAAGATGGAACCGTTCATAATCGTTGGGTTTGCTGAAAGCATTCCGATGACGCAATCTCTCGCCAACACTCCAGCGCAGAATTATTGAATAGAACGGTGATGTAACTCTGAAACACAATGCCAATCTGATAACGTATTTCACGCTGTTACAAATTACAGAAACTTAGTAAAGAGTCTTTCATTAATCGCTTCTCCTATCTTCAAATTTAAATGAATAATAGTTTTGAAAAACTAAAAAAACGTGCTTTAATAGCAACACAATCTGAAACTTGAATTGAAACTAATTTAACATTGTGAGTCCTATGGTGTGACGTAACTAATGACTTTCAATGAGTCTGAAATCAGAAATGGGTCTCAAAATTAGGGTCATTTACCAATTACATAATTTCAAAGAATTCGAAACCCATCCTTCACTTCCTCCGCAATGCACAATTATTAGTCGCGATCCTTTGTTTGCAGGCATGTTAGGCGTACAAATTCTCGAACCATCAGTTTAGCTTTTCGTAACTGTGTCGTGAGTGTCATACCAAGTTTCGTCCAATAGAAAGTATTTAATTTCTTCCTCATGAATTTAGTTGCAGGAATCTCATTGCTTTTGTAACAGTCGTATTTGGTTTTTTTTCAATGATTTTATTAGATGAAAATATAAAAGTTTTGGTAATCCTGTATCACATCGCGTCTTGCGTTCATAAGGTTTGTTTTTGACTATTTTATGTACAGTTGAGAAAGGAATTTCGGTCAAATCTGATGTTGCTTGTGATATTTTGTTTCCCTCGAAACCAATCTTCAGATGTAGATTCTTATATACATTGAAACATACTCTCTATTTTTCAATACTCAAATGCATCCGAATATTATTCGCTGGTATCTCTGTTTCGCATTGTTCACCATCGCTATTGGAATCACTACACTGGAAAAAGCCTGCGTTGTTATTACACTCGTTATCACTATTAGTAATTGTCCAAAGATGCCACATTTTAAACAGATAACAAAAATTTTAAGTAATTATAACTGCACCAATATCAAATTTCAACACTCAAATCGCGATCAGTTTCTGAGTTGAACACGACAGCGATAACCATCCCTGCATTCCCGATTTCTATTCGTCACCGTAACATGACTTCATATTAATTTTTTCGACTGTTCAGCCAATCATAAAATTCGGTTAGTAAAAATTATCCAATACGAACCGCCAAGTCTACAGACCAAGTGGACTAGTTTGCAGCCGGTTCATTTCTATGTATTGGTTCTTTGGGCCTTTGAGAGTGTCGCCAACTTTAAATTTCTACAATATCGTTTACTTCGACTATATATACAAGTTTTGTTGAATGAATAAATGGGAACTAATTTGACAGGTGTAGCTTCAACAAGATGGTTGTTATCAATGTGGAAATGCCAAGGAGAATAACCAGAACTGAAAGACAAAGATTCCGATTCCTCCACAGTACCGATTCTCGTTATTTCCGTAACACCCTGTAAATCCGTGACCCGATGTCGACATAATGCCGCAGTCATCAAGAAATAATAATTTCCACTTTCACCAAAACACGCTTAGTGGGCACCTAATGGTCGTAATGGTGGTTTTTTCTCTCTCCCAAACCATACTTTCAACGTTCTCTCTAATTTATCTTTATGAAATATTTCCAGGTTCTATTGATCGAGCGTGACCCAGTTAGAACAACGTCGTTTCACTTGTTTGTGTGTGTATTATCAAACTAGTTGGAAGCAGCTGCGAAAGGTCGACTTTAAATTTAAAACATCTTGTGCTTTTCATAACAGCACACTGAATATAGAATGTAACAGGTTTGGACTTCTATTGTCTGAGATGGGGCGTACAGGACCGAAATCTTTGGAAGGAACACCGAAAAACCCTGAACTAAGTGTTAAAATTATTAAAAATACGGAAAATAATTTCAACTTTTTATTCTGCTTTCATTTTAAACACACTCAATATAGTTACAGTTGGACTAAAAAGTTCGTAGGCTAAAATAAAAAAGAAAAATGGTGGAATTTGATTTTTTGAGATCTGATAACAATAAAAGTCGCTGGGAGCCAGATCTGAAGAAAAAAACAGTCCAATATGTAATAGTTGCTGTTGATGGTTTCTCTTTTCTCAAGATGCTCGATGATACACCATGCGTATCCCAAAACACTGATACCATTACTTTGCCAGCCGACCGTAGCGTTTTTGCAAGCTTTGGAGTGGGTTCACTATGTACATACATTCGGAAAAAACTTCAAATGCTACTCAGAATCATCAATTCGTTGTTGTTTTTGGTCTATTGTGAGCTCCCGCGGAACCCACTTTGAACAGAGCCTTTGCATAATCAAATATTCATTCTCGATATGTCCAACACCTTTCTTTGTCACTAACAGCCTCTTTGGAGCATCCATAGCGTGCATCGTCCTTATCAACCTTTGACTTTCCTATTGTCCGAAAATCTTTATCAACAGTATATGCCAGAAAGCAATGCCTTAGCAACACACGATGCAAAATTCAAACTACACCTTTATCTACGCTGCTGAATTGACAGCAATTCTTGAAGCATTGCAATACTTACATCTTCATAACATCCCTCAATGTCTAACAATAACAGACTCATTTACTCTCTCTATACTAGCCATCCGGTTCTGATGAAGATTAAAACAGAACTATTAAATATTTATTAAAACAACATTCTAATCCAATTTCTTTGGGATCCCTCTCATATCGGAGTAGAGGGCAATGAGAAGGCCGATAGTTCAGCCAAGGATCTACCAAACTTCAAGAGTGTACAATTACTCGCCCCGACATTTACTATAACGATCTAAAAACGCACATCAGGAAAGCCGTAATATCAAAGCACACGAAATGGAACATATCTAAAGCGAAACCTTCAGAAATCAAATCACCAGTACTACCATGAAGCAATCTACCTCAGAAGAGAATCATTGAAACAACCTTATCCAGACTAGGAATTGGACACACATGCCTAATTCAGAGTTATCTCTTCAAGAGAGAAGTCCCCGCGTGCAACATCTGTGAAACAACATCAACTGTGAAACACTTTTTGATGGAGTGCCCGCTATACATAGATAATAGATCAGCAAATGAAATGACAGAAGATATAAAAGTGTTACTGAACGGTCAGTCAAACGATAAACTATTAAAATTTCTGAAAGACATCAATTTTCTACATAAAATATGAGTTACTAGTTACTCCTGATTCACTTATTGTCAATGTAGTATAAAAAACGTATTATGTAAATTACTGTGAAGCCAATAACCCCTGGCAGTTGAGGCTCAAATTAAAAAAAATCCTTCACATCATTTTTTCTCCAAACTAACAAAAGTTGCTCAACTCAAAATGTTCCATCCCACAAACTTATAATCCTACAGCTGTGAAATTTGTGCTGACTTCTGGTTCTTGCCAAACAGGGAGAACTTTTCACCAAAGAATAAAAGAACATAGCTGTAGTTTCTCGAATGTGGAGACCAATTTCACATTGCAAACCATCTTTTGACCGAGGGGCACGAATACAACGACTATGGCGTATCACATACATTTGGAGAAAGGTTTGAAACCCAATCTTGTTTGAGACACTTTTCCATATATCAAATAGAAAAGCAGTTGTCTACCTCTTGTCGTCACCAAGCCAGAGAGCTTCGCCGGAGCCCTTTCCTGTGAAGCCTTCGGCCACCAGGCAATTGCTCCATACGTGATCGTTGGTCTGACAATCATCACTTAAATTCAATGGATTTGTTTGAGACCTAAACCCCAAGTTTCACCACAGATCATTCGAACTGTCCATAGGAGCAGTCTGACTTTGTCTAAAACTTTTTCCAAACAATGCCAATATATTTCAACTCCGTTTCAAATGGAATGACCTCACCGTTGAGGGAAAGTGGCGTTAGATCGTTCAATTTTCTCCTCCCGGTGAAGGGGATTACCACAGTTTTGCTGGGAATGACAGACATCTGCTCCCTTAGGCACCAACTGTGAACAACGTCCATCGTGCCTTGAAGGATGCCAAGATGACAAAGTCATCTGTATAAGCTTGCAGATCTACTTCTCTTCTATCAAGGGCGTCAATCAGACTATTCATCAGTAGCGAAAACAGAAGGGGAGATAGTAATCCACCTTGAGGGCAGACCCTTAAAACATTTTGAACATCCTGAATATTTATGACACGACATCTATTTCCGTACAATCGAATCTTGCAGTTGAAAAAGTAAGCAACAACGTAAAGAAAGTCGAACTAGTGGACCGACCTGAATGTACATCATTCTGTCGAAAATGCCATCTGACAGACCGTGAACATCACGCTTACCATACACTTCCTGCGTGCTCAGGAACTGTACAGTATATTGTAATCGTGCACCACGAGGCAAATATATATGTGGGTACAGTTCCGTCATTTTTATTACTTTACCCTGAATCTGCTTATTCACGATTTACAATTGCGACACAGTGTGAAATACACACGTTCTCATTGAGGATGTGATATTTTTGGGCTTCATACGTCGCGTACAACAAGAATTGGGTAAAAAGGTCAATTATTATCGTTCACAATAATAATGTTTAATTTGGCTATGTTTTCACTTCCATATTTAATAATTTGATGATAAAGAATCGTTTTTTGATGTCACCGAGTTCAGAACAAAATATCTCTCCCATTTTCATATATTTATTCCCATCTTTCTCCCTAAAGTTTGTATTTGACGAACCTTCATACTTGCGACGAATTGCAAAAAAACGAATGAGTGAAAGTGAGGAACAGCCCTGCTGGAGAATTGAAAACTTTACCAATCCAAACAATCCTAGATTTGTCTGGTCTACCGCTTCACAGTTTCTGGAATCGTCACCTTATTTGGTCGATCACAGCGATGCTCATACGGCCTCGTTCAAACTCTGCTATCCAAAATTTTACTGTTGTAAACGAAGGAGCAGACTCATCCAGAGTAGAATCCAGTTCAGCTTTTATATTGGTTTGGCTGAGGGCTTTCAAATAAAAGTATAACCAATGTTCACGAATTCACCGAAAACGTTCACTATTGACGGCTGCCAAACAATTACTAAACAACACAGCGTCTTCAAACTTGGAACATATGTTTTATAGATTGTGTACTTTTCAATACCTAGGACATTCATGTATCGCAGACAATGAAAAAGCTGATGAGTGTGCCAGATAGGGATCATATACAGTCCTGAACCAGCTGTAGCGGTTCCAAAATCTTTGGTGTGGAACTAGATTGGAAAGTGGATCTGTACGAAACACACCAGAAAACATTCATGAAAAGAGAAGTGAATTGAAAACTGAGAGGACACCTGAACAAAATAGGAGTCTTAACTGTAAGCAATGTAACACAGGGACAGATACAGCTCGAAGTATTTAATGCGAATGTGAGGCTTTGGATCACAGTAGACGAACAATTTATTTACAGAAGAATCTGACACATATTCAGCGAGGGACTTCACAAACTAGTACAGGAAACAAGATTCTCAAATGGGTTTCATGAGAAAGGTTAGAGAAAAACACAAAAAGCCCATGAAGTGTTTTCTACAGATTTGGGAGAAATGGAAGAGTCAGACGGCTACGAAGAAGTAGCAAAAAAATAGTGTATATTATGTTGTTTCAACAGTTTTTTCCATTATAATGAGTCTACCTTAAACTGTAATAGCCCAGTTAATACTCATTCAATTTATTCGCGATAAGCGCCATTTGATTCAGTGTCATTTTGCAACGTAACACAAGTCGATTTATTCCTTCAGCATGAAAGTTTTGTGCTTGGGATTTGATGAAGTCGACGAAAGCCGTTTTTGCCTGAAGGTTCTAACGGTGATGAAGTTATCGAGGCACTTGAAAAACTGGTAGACGATTGGCGAGAGGTCAGGGGAGTATGTTGGGTGAGTCAAACGCTCGATTTATTTTTGGATGGTAATTTATGAAACGTGCAGAAGTACGTTGTCGTGGAGCAGGTTCGGGCCTCTTTTGTTGACCAGTGCCGGCTACTGCTGACGAAATTCTCGGTACATTTCCTCCATTCCCTCACAAAAGGTCTCTGCCGTGATATTTTGTCCCGGTTGCAGAACGTTATAGTAATCACACCAGCCGCTGACCACCATTCGCCTTTCGGAAGTGTTTGGGTGGCTCATAGGTATCCAACCACTCTCCTGTACCACTTTCGTAGACGTACCACTTTCTGTCACAGCTAAAGATCCGATCTAAAAAAGGTCATAAGAACTGACCTCGAAACGTGACAACTTTTGTCGATCGTGGGGTACCAACTTGTCAAGCTTTTTGACCTTTCCAATTCGTTTCAGGCCATCAGAAAGCGCATGCGAGCTGACCCCCGATTTTTCCGCCATCCCACGCACCGTTTGTGATGGGTCAGTCTCCACCAGGGTCCTCAAATCCTCATCCTGGTTTATTGTAGGTCGACCACTTCGAGGCTCATCTTCGAAAGCTCACTTCCAAATTCTCTATCGATCGGAATATATCACGATACAGTAGAAAAATATTAATCGGAGGTATAAAGCTAGCTAAACACAACATTAAAACGTGAAATAATCTAATATGAATATGTCAAAATCTGTATTTCCCATACGAAGTTTTTATGAAACTATTACAGTGCAAATACATTGTTATTAGTATAAAAAATTGTCGGAAATAGATGTTCTCCTCCCCTTTTTTTGAAAGACAAAACACAAGCTTTATAGAAAAAGCCTTCAGGCGCTCTAAGCGATTCACGTTGGATTTGAATAGCTGGAGATCAAATTTATTTAAAAAAATATTGTCAGGAAGTTTATTCCACATAAGCGCAGTTCTCCAAATGAAAGAGTTCTCATACAGCGAAATTCAAGGTGTAATAAAGTTGAACCTCAAAACGTTGAGCAGCCACAGTCAGTCTCGTATTCCTGATACATACCACTGTTGGTGGAATCAAATGTGCCAAATGACTTGAACACTTTTATATTTTTGACCGACAGAAGCAAAGCGTTAGGTACGAAATCACTTTCATTCTCGGCATGCAAAATTATAACACGTTTTCCCCTTGAAGAAGGTGTGTTCAAAGCACAATGCTTGGTTTCGTCTACCCAGCCATATTTGATAACTTCATGGGTGTCAAACCAAGTTTCGTCGAGGTAGATTATATGTCTGCTAGAATCTCGGTAGCTTTTCATTCGTCTCAAATATTCTTGTCGGTGTTGAACAATGCATGTCGATTCCATACAAACATCCGATTGTTCAATTTTTATATTTGAAACCACAAGACAATAAAACACTTCGTAGAGTTTCTAAAGATTTGTAATTGTAATCGAGATAGTCGAGTAATTTATACCAAATAATTTCCAAGGTTGGTCCTTGTTGATATATACCATGAATTGTTCGCCGAATCACATCTTTTGTAGCACTATCAACGTTTGCGAATTTTTAATTCTTTTGTTTTTGTTTCAGTCAATGGTCAATGACATCCCTTATTTTAATGACTCGAAGAACTGTCGAACGAGATAGTTTCGTTAACTAGCATATTCTATTCACAATAGCATTCTGTGAAGTGTGACAGTTTTCCTTATTCAAGCATTCATGAATATTTAAAATTATTCGCTGAACTTGAACATGTAAATCCTTATTTTCAAATTCCGGATCCCTGTCGATTGACACAGATTCGTCACACGTAATGTTAAGGTCGCCAGAAATCCATATTGATGAAAGTACCCAAAATCACTAAGATTTTCACAAAAATCGGTTTAAACGATGAGATTGGAACTTTTGGTATAAAAGTTGAAAACTTTCTAGAGATCAATTACTTTAACACCAAACTGATATTTTTACACTCGACGCGCGTTTCGCTAACAAGGTTAGCGCTAGCAAGGTTTGCAGGAGAAGCAAATTGATACTGAATCTAAAGACAAGGGTTATCTGTTTATATACCTAAAGTTTTTGGTCCGATGTGGACTTTGTTTGTTAAATGACGATTATCCTAATTGATTTTTCGGTAATTAACTAGTGGACCCACTACATCAACAATAGATTAAAAAGCGGACAAATTAATTTGCAGGTAGGGGTCCCACTAGTTTATTACCGAGAAGTCAATTAGAATAATCATCATTTAACATCATCGTACCAAAAATCTTTAAGTATATAAAAAGCTAACCCTTGTATTTCGATTCAGTATCAATTTGCTTCTCCTGAAGATGCTAACCTTGTTAGCGAAACGCGCGTCGAGTGCAAAAATCTCAGTTTGGTGTTAGTTTAATCGATCTCTAGAAAAAGTTTTCAAAAATCGGTTTGCCAAACCACTCATTATCTCACCTAACCCCACGAACACCCCTCGTAGTGCTCTTATTTTTATTGCCGTTCCAATTGGGAATGGATAGACTATACCTAAAATAACAAAATAATTGAGGGAAAAACTTCAGTTACATTTCAATTTTTTTAAGCATTTGAGACACTGCAGTAATCAGATCAATTTGCAGATGCAACTTGCATTTGAAGAAGAAATCTGTCCCGTTCAAAGATTATCTGAGAATGGAATTGTATTAACTGCCATTGCGATGGTTAACGTAAAAAATTATTTTATTCGTTGAGATCGAGGTCGAACACCCGGTTTTTCGGTGTCGATATTTTCCCAAATGAAAAAGCATGTATATGTTGGACTAGACTAAACAAATGTATATATTACATCCTGCCGATGAGATGAGGTTTTTGTGGCTAGCGTTGCTGACACGAGGGCTTGGGTGTTTTTGCGAGAGACACAAAAAGTCAGTCACTAGAGCCCGTCGAGACGAGTACGGGGATCTCATCCCTCAGCCTTCGAGGCTGAGGAAGGTGGCCTAAATAAGGGAGCTATTTTCTTTCTAAGCGCGTGTGGCAAATTTAAGGAAAATCGGTAGTGAAATCGTAAACCGGTAATGGGTACAGGGAAGTTGAAAGTAAAAGTGTTGGTGTTGAAGACACACCGAGTCGAAGGATCCTATATGGTCAAAATACAAGCTTATACGAGATGACTGGACTATTTAGTCTTCTTCTTCAAAAGTCAAGTTAAAAATCAACTACTTTACTCAAAGACTCAAAAATCACAACTTTGAAAACACATTATTCAGTATCATTTACTTTGTTTTGACAATTTCAATATTTTTGAATTGATCTGAAGAAGAATTGTATATTTTCTCAATTCGTTATAAAATAATTTTCCATAGAACGTTAAAGTGAAGCACAATTTGGACAAAGGATGATTTTGTTCATCTCTAATCTTCAGATCACACCGGTTTATCTCAAAACAGCATCCGGACAAAGGCAAACAGCTGTCATTCTTGATTCGCTACGCCTTCTCAGAGCACAAGATTCTGAAGCCCAATGATCACTCACATCAGCAGCTAGACCAAGTTATGAATCTTTTACCACTCTATGCCATTCTATATAAAGATCCACAACGAGTATTTTTTCCATATCGACCAGACTAGAAAGACGCAGTCCTCGTACGCAGCCAGCCGTTTTAATTTCATCGAAACGAATTCCGCGTCGAAGACATTCAATCGTCGAATACCGGGTCTCGAAACGTCGCGTCGCCCGAGTAATCGCCGTAATCCTGTTCGCTTTCGCCTCGCCGATTATATTTCATGCTAATTACCCTGGCAAATTTTCCGTGAGATGAAATTCCGCGTGAAAACGAAATCTATCGCAGAATGTGTGTACTACACGGCCTTTTACTACTTCAAGTATCGCTTTTGAATAATTCATGAGGCGAAGAAGCGTAGCCCATTGAGAAATGCGATTCGGTTCTAGAGCTCGTGAAGCATATTGGTAGCGAACAATTCGAATATTATCGAAACTAACAGGATTTCATCGTTACACCAGGAATATTAGGGGTTTCACCTCGAAATGAAAGAGAGTCAGCTATAAACTTGTGTTGTTAACCTTTATTCTAACACCCCAGAACTTGTTCCTCTGGCGACAGCACTTTGAAAACTGAGTATGGAATCCCAGGCCAACCAAGACTGGAGTGATGAGTGGATGTTCATCGGGCTGAACCATGGAGTGTACACTTCGGGCAAGTGAGCCCTATTGGAACCATAATACCAAAAATATCCTTGAAATGTAGACGAGGAGTTAAACCAAAGCTTGGGAGATAACCAACCAGAACAGAAACCGTGACAATTCCCTGGGTGAAAATCCTCCGTGTACAACAACCCTATGATTTTTTTTTAGAAACTGTCCTACATTGTCGCTAGCAAGAGAACAATGAAAAGAAAAGTGGGAAAACTCACCTTCCGTGAAGGGTTTTATTTTGTAGCAAAAAGGCGTTGGCATGATACAAAATATTCAAACATCAACTTGTCGTAAAGGTTCAATATTAGCCTCTATCAAAAGCCAGGACGTAGTGGTTGATAATAAGATGGGTAGAACGAAATATCCACTAAAGATTATTTAACAAATCCAGGATTCGTCAGCCGAAGAAAACCAGAAACACCTGTAGGGCAGACACTTGTCGTTTTCGCGAAATCTACCATCCTAACTGATCAGAAAAAGAATTCCCTTTCTTCTTCTTATTTTCGGAAGAAAGGGTACTAGCGGTTTGACCTATCAATATTTGCATGTTTCATACATAAAGGATCAATCTGAACAGAATAAAGTAGTGGTATGTTTGGTTGCATATGGTTAGACACCTCTTAAAGCTAAATTGGCTACACTGACGCAAAATGACATAATTGACAGTCGAAATATCATCAAACAGCTGACAATTAAAATTAAACAGAAAACATCAACTTAAAGACACTCCTTGTGAAACTTATCCATATCCAAAAAATTCGAGATTAGCAATGGGATTTTTATAAGATTTCTATGGATGAGGTAAGACAACCAACTTTACATATCTATATTTGTTATTTTCACGTTCGCTGAGGGTAGGTCACCGCGGAGTGAAATCTATGTTGCTCTAAAACTTTTCATTTATTTACAAAATAAAATAGCGAAAATTTACATGCTACAATGTAAAGAATAAACAGACCTCTTTAGTAACTTCAGTAAACCATATATGTACTAATTAAATGCTGACTTTTTGATCAACGTTCATGTTAATTGATTATACGTACCTAATTTTCTATAAGATAAATTTAGAGAATAGGATGCACCTGTTTAAATTTATTCTATATTTTTTCTGAACAGATGATGTTGAAACTTCTGGTGTTGGAATTTATTAACACACATTTATTAACATTAAACCAGTTTTTGTTTAAAACCATTGTACTAGTAGGTTCCTTATGATTGCAAAGATGTCGACTTTGCATTTTGAACCACGATTGGAAACAAAGCGTTCTCATTAGTTTTCGTGAGTAGGATTGTTTTCATACCCATTTGAATTCTTTTTTATTCAATACAGTATTTTACAAGTTTCCCAAATCAATGAGTAGAAAAAACTGTTCATAAATATATATGTCAATGAAATGAAAGGGGTATATTTCTGGGAAAAAGGCTTTTTGGCATTGTACAGAGTCCGACTTTTGTTAATTGATCACGGCCATTTTGTTGAAGCTACATCTTTGAACTCAGTTGACATTTATTCAGTCTGTTTTTCCAAATCACCATGGATGGATATAATATTCAACACCACGTGCAAATAACATTGTTTTATCGAAATAGGTGTTCTGTTCAGGCAACGTACCGCGCGCTTTGCCCATTTTACGGTAACTTGGACCTTTCCCGTACAAAATTCAACTGACACAGGAACTGAAGGTAAACGATCATAGACGACGTGTGTTCTCTGAATGGGCTCTGGAGCAGTTGATAACTGACCCTAATTTTCAATGAAAAATCATTTTCAGCGATGAGGCCTATTTCTGGATGAATGGATACGTGAACAAACAAAATTTGGGGATATCAATACACATGAGATCCAGAAAAAGTCACTTTTTGGTGTGGATTTCGGGCAAGCGGTGTCAATAATCCGTAGTTATTTGGGAACAGGACGGCGTTATGAGCAATTTGGAGATATGGTCATCTCACTTGGAGCTGATGTGATCTGACCACCGATATCTTGCGATTTCACCCCTTTAGACTTTTTCTTGTGGGGTTTCCTCAAGTTTCAGGTGTACGCGATTCATGCACTAGAGTCATGTAAAATTGAACGTTTCGGATGCGTTCCACCCAGAAAAGTCGTTGCGAACATTTGAAGGAGGTAATATTCCACAATAATGGCATCAATAGTTCTTTTAAATGAATGAAAAATTCAGATGATATCCCATACACACTCAGTTTTATTTAAATCTAAAGATAGAAGAAAATACCCTATATGTATATATACCCATCTCTATGTAGAAAGGAAGAAATAAAGCAGTCAAGTCAAAATGAACTCATTTCAGATATGTGTAGATCATATAGATGAGTTACTTTCAGATAGAAACAGGAAAAAAAGTGTTCCCGAAACAACTAGCTTCACATGAATACACAATATAATATATGATATAAAATTTCACTCTCATGGAACAGTATCATCCTCAATAGTGTACTTCGAAGCTATAGAATCAGACACCTGCCTTATAACCTCATCATTGGATGAAACTACAAGACGTTGCACTCATTTCATTCATAACATAACCACTTTATGTCACCGAAAAAAAAACAATAAGTCTAAATGTCATGATGACAGTAATATAGATATTCTTATGCTATACAGACATTACCATCCCAAACGATTCTTTCTAGACAG
>WOGP01004955.1:0-13542 GCA_015342065.1 Leptinotarsa undecemlineata
TATATCATATAGAATTTGTTTTTACACCCATCTAAATAAATTATTCAAACCCAACTTTCATCTATATGCGTTGTGTAATTGCAGAGTATTCTTAGAAAGATGGAATCTATTCTAATGGAGATTTTCTAAATACATCATTCACTTGTGAGTTGAGATTCCGTTCTATCTTTGGTTTGGATCGTCTAATCTCTCTCTGTATCTCTTCTAAAGTTTTCCCCTTTGTTTCTATCAGGAAAATTGAAATCAATACCATTCCAATAATGCAAAAAATTCCATATATAAAAAAAGGAACATAAACACCAATTGAATAGTAAGTCCTTTCGAACATAAAAATAGTTGCAGACATGGAAACACTGTAGATGATGTTAACTACACAAAGTGCTGTTCCCACCAGGTTAGATGGAAAAATCTCACTTGCTACTAACCAAGGAATTGTATGAAGTCCAGCGCTGTATGTTATGGCCTGGACTAGAAACAGTAGTAACTGGACGTATTCGAAACGCGTATCAAGATTTGAAGAACTTTTGATATACATAAAAATTCCAGTTGCGAACAAAGTCAATGTGGTTAACCCCGTAGAGATGAGTATAAGTGGTTTTCTGCCAGATATGTCCACCAAAAGTGGTGAAACTATGCTTGCGATAAAAAACACCACGTAATAAATACAATTCGCCACTCGGGAAGAAATGGTTTCGCTATTCTGAAATACTGTTTCATAGTATGCTTGAATTGCGTAATTTCCGGATAAGTACTGGGTGAAAGATAACGTTAAAACAGTCCAAAGGCATCGCCTGAAATGTTTCTTTCTAAACATATCTGTTTCTTTTCCTTTGTCATCTCCGTGTTCCAATATAGTCTTGGATATTCGATCTAGGTCTTCCTGAATGTCTTGCTTTCCCCTTAGCTTCCTTAGACTGAGCTCTGCCTCTTCAGTATTTCCTTTCAACAAGCAATAGTATGGACTCTCTGGTACTAAAGGTATTGTGATCAGCATGAGGAGAGTCAGTGCTGCTATCAGATAAGCTATTGCCTCCGATGACATGATTGTAACAAATACGTTGAATAATGCTATACCAAGACCAAATGATACCATTAGTAAAGTACCAAAAAATCCTCTGACTTCAGGGTCGGCTATTTCTGATAAATATGCAGGACTGACATTGAATATAGCGGCATCTATGAATCCCCCAAGAGCTCTGCCGATATACAAATGGATTTTTGAGGTAGCCATGGCAATGAATAACCAAGACGCTGTAAGTGGAATTGGCATAAGAAGCAACATCGTTTTTCTTCCTACTAATTTCATCAAAATTGTAGTCACTACGCATCCAAGAAGTACGGTTAACGGTGTGATAGATATCAGTAATGAACCTTCCTGTGACGTCAAGTGAATAGTGGAATTCTCACTGGTCAGTTTTGGCAGAGAACTTGAGGGCCACCCAGAGTGGCTGCCTACTGAAAACATTCCCATATTAACTGAAACAAAACGACAGTTAAACTATTTCACCAAGTCATGGAGGTACAAGAGTTGATGTGAAATCAAAAAATATTCAAAATTATTCTACGTAGTGAAACAGTTTTCTTAAGATGGGACGGAATTGCGAAACTCTCATGAATTGATGACGTACAACTGAGAAAAGTATATTCTGGAAATATTTAGTCCCAAGAATAATAACCAAGTATGTCAAGATACTTGTAGTGTAATAAATTCATATTTTGTTTTTGTTGTTGGTGAACTTGGTTCTGTGTTTCAAAACTATTTCTATTGTGAGTACTCACTAAATTTTTCATTAGCACAAAAAAATCAACCGCATAGTATTTTTGACTTTTTTGTATTGGAAGAAATAAGATGAATATGTAGTTCAATGAGTATCATTTCCTATAAGGATTTAAAAAATTTCAAGTCTTGAATTTTTCACTGATAAATATAAATTTTGACGAAATTTCCATAGATTACGTAATCGTGCTATTGTGAAGTGAGAGATTTCGAAATGAAGTTGTCCTTGCTGGAGCTGAATAACTTGGAAATGACTATTATCAGAATAATATTAATGAATCTCAATGAAATTTGAAAACATTATACCACTTTTGTGGAGAAACAAAAATTATCATTTCGATGCACAATAAGGGTAAATATTCAAAATTATAATCAATATTACGAAAATGTTCATCAATATCAATACAAAAGATAAGATGTCATTGATATAATTGATATCAATCCTTCTGATAAGGCAGGTTGTAGACTGATCAATGAAAGTCATATTTAGGAATATTCTCTTGGACTCATTTTATTCAATTCAAATAGTTTCATTTGAATTATAATCCATGAAGTTACCTTTTATGGTTACTGAGAGATCTCTCAGAATATAATGTATTACCATGTTCATGTTCAGAAACACAACGCTTGAAAAATCTCGACGTTTGACCGATTCGAATCAGTTTTATCTTCATCCAGATTGACTTCAATAAATGAGGTACTACACAATTATTTGAAAAATCTTTCGGAATTCGAAAACATGTAATGAAATGGTGAAGACTATTCTATTCACAAAATTTAAAATTGCTTCTGATTTTGTGGGGACATAAAAAAGTATATCTCCAGTCGAAAACTACCATTTTTTTTATTAACTGATTTAAAGATATAATATTGTGAGCTCGCAATAATATTATGAACTGATTTATTTGATTTCGACACTTATAATTACAGAATATAACAATTCTGGCGACTACTATAATAGTCGCCAATAAAAATTTCAAATCACGATTCCATTGTATCATCAGATGATAAGTAATTGTTCTAAGCAAGTGTTTACGCTATGATAATAAACCTTGTATTTATAGTATGCCGTAAAATGTTGGAGGAGGATGGGTTACAAATGCATCGAAAGCAATCAGCATATAGCCTTGCTTTTGTCAGAATGTGGCAATAATACAGGGTTGAAAAAAATGTTTTTCATGGATTGCTAAGAAGCAAAACTTTCAGGGGGCATGCTGTTACCATCTCAAACATCATTCTCTGTACATATTCAGTGAGTGATTATTGGATCTGAGAGTAGTCATACGCACTTAGGGGGCGACACTAAGACTTGAAACTTATGAATCTCAAGTTATTGTCATCATTACAATCGCACCAACTTTTTCAAAATAGTCTACTTCCTTTAATGGAAAACCTGACACCTCAAAACATTTTCCTCCATGTTTTACACAAGATAATACATGTTTTGTTTTTGTGAAAGTGTTGAAATGTTTCATGGGTAACTGTCATGATAAAATCAATCATTTCAACCTGCTTACCAGCTTGAAGTTTAACGAAAGTAAATTTGTTTGTGATTTTTCTTATTTTTTTTAAGATATTCGCTTCATTCAAAAATGAAATCCCCACGACGAATAACATTTCACGTGGGTGATCAAAGACAACTACATTTGGCATATTAGCTTGCATGAATCTAGGAGTGACTCATCCCAATCAATTCGACATTTCTTATAGCATACAACGAAATCAATCATTCGTAGTGTAACGTCAATGCCAATAACAGCTTCTGGTCCGATGAAGCTACTTGCAGTACTCTACTTTGCAAGGGAGTCAGCAGCCTCATTGCCTTTCTTGCAAGTTTGGCTAGGAATCCAGACCAGAGACAATTTGGTAGGTCTTTCTGTTGAGGAGGGTTGTTTTTAGCAATTTGTTACCGACTTTACACGTTGCTTAGTAGGAGCCAAGAGCTTCCAACACCGCTTGACAGTCAAAGAAAATTTTCATTGACTTCTGTGTGAGGTTGGATTCTACCAATTTCTCCACACACAATTCATTTGCATAGATTTCTGCTTGAAATATAGTCGCTTAGGTCCCTCGGCAGGTTGATATCTCTGTCCTGGGTCTGCAACTGAAAACACCTGCAGCAGAGCCCGAAAGTGTTTTTGGTCCATCTGTGAACTTACAACTATCTGTTCTTAAAATTTCCTCCTCTCGAAGGATCCAATCCTCTCTCCTCAAGAAAATTATTTTATAAGGAGGCAGTTCGTAGTTGACAGTTGGAGGCATAATATCAGAAGTAATTTCCAGAATGCTGTGACTTCCAGTGTTAGCCAGCAGTCTAGAATACTCTGCATTAGATTGCTTTGTGCAATTGGCCTTGTGCACAAGTCTATAGGCAGTCCATCCAGCCTCTCTTTCTCTCTCTCTAGAAAAATGTGGAATGGAGGTAGTTCTAGGAGGATCTCCATTGCCGCTGACGGTGTGGTACTGAGGATGCCACATATAGCTAGTTCAGCCTGTCTCTGTAAGGCAGAGTGCTTCGCCTGAGCCATTTTCTGTAAAGCCTTCGGCTACCAGGCGATTTCCCCATAAGTGATCATTGATCTGACAATCATCACATATATCCAATGCAGTCATTTGAAGTTGAATCCCAAGTACCACTACAAATCTTGCAAAATGTTTGTAGGAACAATCTGGATTTGTTTGAAACTTTGTCCTAATGAGCGATCTAGGTGAGTTTTTTGTCAAGGATTGTGCCAAGATATAACACCTCCGTTCGAAATGGAATGACCTCACCATTGAGGGGAAGACAGATAGATTCATCTTACTTTAGAGGATATTATACGATGCCCTTCCCAACGTGGACCTTGCCAAGATGAAAAGATGATCTGCATAAGCTTGCAGATATTTTTCTGTTCCAACGAGCGCATCAAGCAGACTATTTATTTGGAGCGACCACAGAAGTGGTGGGCAGCCCTTGAAGGCAGCCCCTGAACCTATTGTCCTTGTATTGAAGACTCGTGGCTGTAGTCCTGTTAACCAGTATGGCATAGATCCAGCAAGTTGTGGTCGTTTCTATGCCTTTTCCAACCCCTGGTTGGAAGCAAGCGTTCTTCTCTGTCATTATTTGAAAATAAAATTGAAAAATATCATTTATTATCTGATTGATGAGATCAACTTGATGATGTTATAATTATTAACAGTGAATTAATTTCATTATATTAATCGAAAGGAGTATATTTCTAGGACTTCCATATTATTATTGAATTACACGGAGAGAAAATACTTTCAAAATAACTACTTTTCTATGAATATTGAATTATACAAAAAACATTTTCTCCTATTCAGTTCGTACTCCGAACATTCATTATGGAATTGAATCAGATATCGTTCACATAATTGCCACACAATATAGTATATGAAAGAAGTAAAAGTTCACTAACATGAAACACTGTCATCCTGAATGGCGCACATTCGATATTTCGGAATAATATACTTGCATTATTGCTATTTTAGTCCTGGTGATTATGAATCGCGTCATAACTTTTGAAAAGTTCTAAAGTTTTTCCTCGTTTTCCTGAACTCTCCAAAGCCTCCAACAGCTGCACATGGTCAACAGTATCAAAGGTCTTTGCTAAGTCGAAAAATATACACAATGCAGGATGTTTGCGATCATATACAAAACAAACGATCTGCATTGTGGGTATTTTTGGACTTAGGAAAGGCCTTTGATACTGTTGACCATGTCCAGTTGTTGGATGCACTGGAGAGGTCGGGAATACGAGTAAAAACTTTACAACTTTTCAGAAGTTATTTGGTTAGTGAAACACAAATGGTTGAAAAAAATAACACTGTCAGCTCACGAAAGAAAATTTTCTATGGTATACCACAAGGAAGTGTGATTGGATCCATGCTTTTCTAAATGTATATTAACAGTTTACTAACTATGGAAATAGATGGTTCAATTTACAGTTTTGCTGACGACACGGCCATCTTTAACACCGTCGAAAATTGGAGCAGTTTGAAAATCAAAGTTGAAAATCAAATTGGAACATTAAAAGATTGGTTCGGTCACAAGTCACTCACGATTAACTTTGAACAAACCAAGTTCCTGCAGTAGGCAAACTACGAAAGTAACTTGACAAACTATGATGAACTAATACTGAATGATCACAAAAAAACACGGAATTTTCAGGAGCAGATCAAAATGTATACCTGGGAGTTACAATAGATCCTCATCTCAGATGGAATGAACATATTTACCATATCTCGAAATCGCTAAGATGCATACTAAATACATTTAAATAATTGAGATCTATCCTCGATATCAATCACCTTGAAATAATATACTACGATTTAGTGAAATCTCAACTGCAGTGTGCTATACTGAGCTGGGATGGTATTTTAGATATCCACCTTAAAAAAAGCTGAAGTAGTACAGAAAAAATACTTACAATCATGTACCACAAAAAAATTACTATTCTTCTGATCAAATCTTCATTGATTCGAAGCTACTCGATATCAGACTAATGTACATGTACAAATTAATCTTGTATATTTAATAAAACAAAATGACCCCTCGACCAATAAGACTCGATTATTATACCCGCACTGGATCAGAGGGTGATGTTGAAGTGAACACAACAAAAAAACTATTGGTCAACACTCATACAAATACCACAGTGGTAAAATTTTCAACTTCTTACCGGACATGTACAAGACCTACATTAATGCAATAACTAATATTAACCCACTCAAACACATTTTCAAAAGGTATGTATTCAATATCAATAGGGACATGTTTCATTACATTGTGATACAAAAATAAAGAAAACATTGGTTATCCTAAATTTGAAATCTGTTATACTTTCCTTTTATACCGTAGCACATTTGCACTTTCCACTCAAATATACCTATCAGAGTAATTATATTTATGTTCATAATTATATACTTTCAACTATTTTATATATACTGTATGCATAGGCATTACAAATAATTGTATTGTTCCTGAATTCAACTCATTAATTATACATTTAGTAATAGGAGTCCCACACACAACTTCGGTTTTAATGGGTTTCTCTGTCTTTGTTTGTACTGCATTTCCTAATGACACTGTTTCAAATTATTGTAATATTTAATGTATTCATGTATGAATAAAGTTATTATTATTATTGATATTGTGAATAATACTGAGATAGATATTGCTGATTTCATTATGAACAATCACAAACTTCACAAAGACTATCATATCATCACAAAAAGAATTTCGTCAATTTGTTCATTCTTGTTTTTTTTTCGATTTCTCCAATGTTTCAGTAGTTATTCTTGTATTAAAAGTAAAGAGCAAACTGAAAAGTTTACCCCAAAAAGTTACTGCGTGATTTTTTGACTTGTGCGAAGGGCAAACTTTTCAGTTTGTGCTTTATTACGGTTCTGCAGATTCTCTGTCGATTGAATTTCATTTATTATCAGGTTGTGGAAGGTTGAAAATCCAAAAAAAATAGTAGAAATTATTGAGTCCTCCACAAAAAAAAAATTCAACGAATATTAAAGGGGTAAAAAAAGGTATGTATGTTAAAATAGAAAATTGAACTCAGGAAAAGTCCCCACAAGCCTTAAGAAAGGAAAAGTCATTCCTATTTATAAGAAACACTTTCTCAATTACTTGGAAAATTATAGATCTATAACGATTTGCAGTGGTTTCTCGAAAGTTTTTGAATATGGATTTTTTGACAGGCTGATGAATTTTATCAATGAGAATAATATTTTGACAAATATCCAGCACGGTTTTCGACCTGGTAAACCAACAACTAGCGCAATCTATGATTTCTATGACAACCTCATAAACTATATAGAACAAGAAGAAGTCCCTATGAACATTTTCTGTGACCTGAGTCGAGCTTTCAACTATTTGGACCACGATATAATTTTATCAATGTTCTATAAATATGGTATTAGAGGTGTTTGCCTTGAAAGGTTAGAATCATTTATCAGATATCAGTATGTGAGTCAAAAACATCATCATGATAATACATATAATTTGTAATGTTTCATCTGCAATACCAATATCAATATAGGCGTTCCATAAGGATCTATTTTAGACCAGTTTCTTTTATTTTTTACATAAATGAAATCGCAAATTCTTTTTAGTATTTATGCAGACGTCATTTCTACACTGATTTCCAACAAAAATTAAATAAAACTGAAAGAAACCTGCGAAACTGCTCTATGCCAACTAACCTTGTGAAACTCCATAGTCATCAGAGGGAAATGGTAGATGTAGATATAATTTTAAATAACACACCTCTGACTATAAATAACAGCTGAAAATTCTAAGGTCTATTCGTTGACTCACATTTAGATTGAAAAGAACATTGCAAGCTCCTGATTTCCAAACTTTCATATTTCCACTATTTGTTCAGAAATCTCAAAGTTGTTTTGACACAACAAGAATTGATGAACTTATACTACGCACACGTGAAAAGTCGACTGACGTATGGTATTTGCCTAGGGGAGACTACAATGTCAAATAACGTCCTCGTATCACATATTCATAGAAATATTCAAAATATTCGAAACTCTGATCTGTACAGGCCACTACATATTTGAATTATGTATTTTTGTATTCAAAAATAGGATTTTGTTTTTCATAAATAACGATTACGCAATATTTCCTATAAAGATCCAACTAGAATCGGCGCAAAAACTTTCAACAACTTATCTTCCTCCATCAGAAGCTTAAAACATGAACGTACTTTAAATGAATATTTTCAACTTGAACTTTTATTTAAACCTGTATTTCTATATATGTCAATATTCTGTGTACTAGGTATATGCATATTTATTATGTGGACATCTTTTGTAGTGCTATATAATCCTTAATGTACTGTTATTTTCCTTTTGTACATTTTTTCATTTAAATCCCGACTGTACTACCATGCGGTTGTAACCATGGCTCTTTCTTAAATAACTGTATGTTGTCTTGATGAAATAAAATGATTTGATTCGATTTTATTTGATATGATTAATATTACCATGAGTGTTCGTGAAAATTACAAAAATTCTTGCTATTTTTTCAAATTCCTCCAATCCTCGAAGTGACAAGCCTAAAAAACTATATATACGATACTACATTTTCTCATTTGCCAAAAATATGTTCTGGTCGGCAGCTGAATACCAGCCCTGTTCATCCATCAAACCATTCTAACCTAGTTTTCAAGTAGTAATAGTAATTACATGCATTTTGTGTTGCTAATACAGAAATATTCTATACTTTTCCAAATAAAAGTATAAATTGTTCGTGAATGTATAAAAGACATTCTATTCATTCGGATGTGTATGAAATTTCTCTCCACAAATAGTCGCTTTTCCGACTTCAAATCGAATTTACCGTGTTTGAATTTCAGTTGCCGCGTATATTTGGGTGATTTCGACATCGTCCATAGATATTCTAATTTCGATATAGACAGACAATAAATGATTTTTCAAACAAAAAACTGTATGTTTGAATGTGGTTGACAATGTTTCGTGGTGCATTTCATTATTTCGGTTGTTGCTTGTATTTTATTTCATTGTTACTTTTTGTTTGCTTCATATAATTGTTATTTATCATCTATTTTAACTTCGAACAGATTCTTTTATGGATTTCGAATCAATTTATATTATAATAGACAATGGAAGTCCAAACTAATGAAATGAAAAAACTGTGTGTGGCACATTAACCATATTCATTTTGTCTATTCTAAAAATTCAATTTCACAATAGATGTTGAAGAAAACTCCGCAATACCAGCAATCAAAATTTGTACTACGTTTTCAATATTTTGTTAGGTATGCTATTCTGAAAGGTATGCTATTCTGAAATACTTGTGTTACAATATGATTACAGACAGATTTATGAGAAAATCCATATGTATGAATGAACTAGAAGGTGGTTATAAAATAGCATTGAAATCCAATTGAAACCTTCATTAAGATCCAAAATTTCCTGATACTAAGTACATAATGCATAATTGAATGACAAAACGGAACGAACAGAAAGACACTATGGTACTTCTATAGCACTGACCCATAATTATTCACAATTTTGTTGAAAAAACCCTCTAATGAAATATTTCATAGTATTATAACTTACTTCCAAAAGCTGCCAGATATTGAATAGATCTTTCTCTGAATTTGAAACGACTCAAAATGGTTTTCATGTTGTGATGTTGATACTATGAAGGCACACAATAGATTGAAAGATTTGGGTAAAATGCAACGCCTATCTCGAAACTTTTTAAATATTGATTCGATAGATCTTCTCGATTTGTATCAAATCTATTTATAAAATCATTCTTCAGCATAAGCTTTTCCCATGTGACATCAGCTGATGTGACAAACCAGGGGGGGTATCTTACCGAAACTAAATATTGCAACACCGTCCTTATGACGACCAATCCAATAAGCCGGAAACACGTCTTCACGGTTTTCAGCTATGAGTGCTTTGTTTACGGAATTTATTTCGAATACAGTCATAAGATCATAGTACATGGTATATACAGGCTGATTCACGGTGGATGGCAAACTATTAGATTTGGAATCTGCAATAATAAGCCGACAGCTTTTCTTGATATTCCTATCTGTTAATGTTTTCGAAATATAAACTTTTTTTTTGACCACTAGAATGCTAATATCTTTGAGTTAAGGAATACTATGGTACAGAATTTTGGTTTGCAGTTAGGTGATAATAGGAGGCTTCCCACACTTTACTGTAATCTCCGTTACTTCAATACAGGGTGGTTGAGAAATACAGTTTTTTGTTTGCTTGAGAAAGTAACTGAAAGTTGATTATTTCGAATATGAAGCTATGTATGAAGCGTATACCTAACTAGTCAAGTTTGGAATTTATGAGCATTTATTTGTGAAAATGTCCCTTCAGATTGGTATTCCTATTCGATATTTTGTAAGCAGACCATGATTACTATTTGACACGAACTTTGTAACATTCTCCTAAAAATATTGACATTTTCGTCTGTTTAGACGTTTCAAATATCTTCAAAATAATGGAACAAATTTCTGTCAATGAAATTCTTATGAATTTGTTCATTATTTTTGGACCGTGTAATAAAATTATCAGCAGGACAAGAAGAAAGTTCAACGAAAGGTATCCGAATCTACCGCAAATAAACGTCAATGAATTTATGCGAATTCAAAACAATTTCAATGCATTTGGATCAACTTTCAAAGGATCAAGAAATTTGCTTCGACCTGTAACTTCTGCATATTTCCACGCATTTTCTGAGTCATCGATAATAATTAATATTAATATTAATATCGATGATAGCCTCATTTTGCATAACACATATATTCATGAATTAATTGAAACCTTGAACGACATCAGAAATAAAAATACCGCCGGGTATTATGAGATTTTTGTAAAAATACTTTCGAATCTACCAGGCAATGTATTGGAAACTTTAGTTAATCTCATTAATGCCTCCTTCGAAATTGGCTCATTCCCTCCTTCTTTTAAGACTTCTATTGTAATTCCCCTACATAAAGTTGGTGATTTGCATAATCCCTCCAATCTGCGGCCCATTTCTCTAATTCCAACCTTAGCGAAAATTATTGAAAAATTAGTGAATAAACGATTGAATGATTTCTTAAATTTGCATGATATCATGAGTAATAACCAATTTGGGTTCCAAACGGAGAAAGATACAAGTGATGCAATATTCTCTTTCCTTTATGAATTTTATTCACAAATAAATGCTGGTGAAGTAGCTGCCGCAATTTTCTGTGACCTTTCGAAGGCTTTTGATTGTGTTAATCATGAATTATTACTTAAAAAACTTCACCGGTATGGCTGCAGATGGGTGATGTACAATTGGTTCGAATCGTACCTCTCGAGCCGAAGTCAAATTGTAAGAACATCGGAACTCTCAGAAAGCAGGGTAATCACATCTAGTATGCCACAGGGTTCTGTGTTGGGTCCAGTTCTGTTTTTGTTGTATATTAATGATTTGACTATGATAGATATATCTGGCAGCTTTACTCTATTCGCGGATGATACAACAATATTGTGGAAAGAAAAAGAACCAGAAGAGCTACATAAAAAGATTTCTGATTCAGAAGAGATGAAAAGTTGGTATGATTGATTATCCTTGAATATCTCCAAAACAAATATAATAACATTTAAATGTCTGCTATATGAACTGTCAATAGACAATGATATCTTGGAAAACAAATTGAACACAAAATTTCTTGGTGTCTATATTGATAATAGGCTCAAATTTGATGAACACGTCAGGCAACTCAAGAGTAAAATCTCCTCCGGATGTTATGCAGTGAGGGTGGTTTCTGACGAGCTGGGTTTTCACACAGAAAAAACAGTGTACTACACTTTAATTGAATCCCAAATAAGATATGGAATACCATTTTGGGGAACATGCAGTGCAACTCTTCTGTCATCTGTGTTGATATTACAGAAAAGGGCAGTAAGATGTGTCTGTAAAGTCAAACCTAGGGAATCATGCAGAAATTATTTTGCGGCCAATAATATTTTAACCGTCGTTGCACTGTTCATTCTTGAAAGTGTATGTTTGGTGCACAAACATAAAACGGAGTTTGACTGTGTCTCTTCTCCTTATGCTACTCGTAATAGCATTTTTAATATAAGACTTCTTATACCTAACTCAACATTAATCAAGGATTCCATTTTTCATGATGGTGGAAAATTATTCAATAACTTACCAGTAGATATAAGGTTTCCAAATCTGACCAACATACAATTCAAGAAAGCAGTTAGAAATTTGCTAGCTGATAGACCCTATTGCAAGAGTATTACAATGAATTATTTTAAAAGTGTATTCCATGGAACAATGGATCAAAAACAATTTCGTATTTTGATGGAAAAAATACCGTTCAAGCAGAGCAATGGCTTGAAAAGTGTTATATATACCCCGCTCCATCAGAAACAATAATTATTGAACGTTAATTTGCTGACTTCAAATGTTGTCGCACAGATACCGATGAAACAGAACGCAGTGGACGTCCAAATGAGTCTGTTACACCAAAAACCCACCAGTAAATATATCAAGAGCACGCGTTGGCTTTATATTGCAGGAGCTATTTTCCTATGAGAGGTCTGTTCAAAATATGTGCCGCGCGAACTCACTGTTGACCCAAAACAAGAACGCCGTCATGATTCTGAGCAATTTTGGCCATGTTTAAACATAACAAACAGAAATTTTTGCATCAATATGGATCCGTCACTTCACGGAATCAAAACGATCTTCATCTGAGTGGAGAGCAACTGGTCAACCTCGTCCAAAGCGCCCGAAAGCACAACAATCGGCTGGAAAGTTTATGACCTCGGTATTTCACTATCTTGAGAAGGGAAATACCAGCGTTATTGAAGCCCTTGAAGGCCGAAATTGCGGAAAACGACCCCTTTTGAAGAAAAAGAATGTGCCGCTTCATCAAGACAATGAACAGTGTCACAAATCAATGAACACGATGGCAAAATTGCATGACATGGGCTTCGAATTACTTCCGCGTATACCATATTCGCTAGATTTGCCTCCCAGTGACTACTGGCTGTTCGCAGACCTAAAAAAATGCTCACAGGTAAAAAATTTCGCTCGAATGAATAGGTTATTGCTGAAACTGAGGTTTATTTTGAGGCAAAAGATAAATCGTTCTACAAAAGTTGTATTCCAGCGGCGCTGGAATGATTGTGTGGTTCTTGATGGAGACTACGTTGACTAATAAAGCCAATTTTGAAGAAAATAAACGGGAGTTTTCAGC
>WOGP01004956.1:0-13541 GCA_015342065.1 Leptinotarsa undecemlineata
CTATATCATGTATATCTGCAATCGCTATTATAACCTTCAAGGATGTTTCTAATTTAAGTATCTCTCCGGATTTCGAGTGTGAATTACACTCTAGTTCTAGTTCCCCAACCCTAGAAGTTGTGTTAATCAGTGGTGTAATTGTATTAATGTAACCAAAATCACCAATGAAAAGTATATTACCGAATTGCTGGGTAAATATTTTTTGAACTGAAATTATCAAAGATGTGTTAACCGTATTCTAATCCAGACCAGCGAGCAACAATATCGAATATCATAAGATTTTCTGATGATACCGTTTGGACAAAGATTGAGAAACATTTTTACTTCTAAATACTTTGGTATGGGGGTCACCTGAAGTTATATTATAAAAAATAATCCTGTGAAACGCAGTATAACTCTTCTGATGGAAGAAAGCAAATATGAATGCCATCAATACTCCCAATTACCCTTGAAACCCGGGCTCTTTGTAAAAAAAATGTTGGGTATTCTGAATTCCATATTCATCAGGAATAATTTCAATAAATCGTCGTGCTGTGTATGCTATTGCTCCTGAGATACTTTTTATTGTATGACGAGCAGTACTTTTGCTTACATTCAAGGAATATGCAGAGTATATCACGAATTCTCCTGTCGCGTAGAAACGTAAGTCCAATAAAAGTTGCTCTATGGGTTTAATCGAAGTATTTCGATATTCATTTTTACCCATTTGTTCAATTCTAACTGATCTTCGAAACAAATCATGAAAATAAAAATTCTTTTTCCGATCCGTAATCTTGCGAAAAAATCGAGGTCGTATTTGTCGGAATCGTCAGTTTTTTCTCTTACTACATAACCCCTTTTCTCATGATTCAAGAGCTTCACAAGACATTGCGATTATGGATAAAATTCATTTTTAATTTTTTTAATATAAACAGAAAACATGTGGTTATGAAACAAGGATGTAAGGAGTCAATAAATTTTCTTTATTTTATCAGGCGAAGTAGACAATTTGATCATTGAAAATATATCACTAATTTATCTTTTAGTTCATGTAGAAGATAATTCCATCTGACTTTAATAATTATTTTTCAATCTAAAGACCTGGCTAGTGTATTGGTGTGAATGAAAACAAAATTTTTCCGTTGCCCCATTTGGCAAAAATGAAATTTTCATCGGCATATCCAATTTTCGTTTAAAGAAGTTGAATTACTTCAAACATGGCAAATTCAAATAGCTGTTGAGTTCCGTTATAACTGTACATATTTGAACATATTTTGACTGAATAGAAGAGTTTCTGAGATAATTTGCAAACATTTTCATCTCATTCTTCCAAAATATATAATGTGACCTATTTCTTATAAAGAACCACAAGTATCTAATTCTACACAATCAACTAACTCTAGAACCTAATTTTGTATGTCAATAAACGATAAAATTTATATTTATATATATTATTTTCAGCTGAAATGCTAACGTCTCGAAAACGCGTTAGCAGTTTTCCAAAGAGAAGCCAAAAGTACTTAACAATAAGTGTCAAACTAAAACGGAATATTTTGATGATTTTTCAATCACAAGTGTCGCTGAGTTCAATTTTAAAAATAGCGGTACGTCAATTTTCAACAAGGCCTTATTGGGATTCCATCAGACTCAACATGCAGATGAGATGTTTATTAAAGAACGTTAGCTTCTCGCATTGCACCCTTCGCTCTGTGTCATGAAGGATTTTTTATAGGACGGTAAAATTGAATATCTTCCGACGAACATCTGTTACAGCTTTCGAGTATCACAAATTTTTCTTCGTATCATTTTTCGCATGTTTAACATGAAAACTGCCAATCTTACTAGGGTAAATTTTGTTGTTCAGTGTCGATTGTGTTTTCTTAGCTTTTGTCGGATCTTGTGGAAAACATTTAATGAAATATTAGTATTACACTTGTTCATTGACGTTTGCAATTACTAGGCATTATACAAAGATGGATTTTATATTTTCGATTACCAATGTTTGGATGTTTATGATGACTCATGACAAAAATTAATGTTTTTCCTTGGTCTTTCAACATGCTAATACTGACATTTTTCAATCACTTGAAATACACAAACGTATTAGTGCTATAAATATTGGAATTTCAGGGTAATAGTTTCAGGTTATTGATTGATATCTCATGGGTTTTGATCAATTCAAATCTTGCGTGATATCGTGAATATAAATCAATAGATATAATTTAAAAACTAAAAAACACGCTTTTTAACGAAAAATTTCTACTAGTAGCATTATTGTGAAAAAAGCGACAGGCGCTTGACAAATAAAAAATATGGCACAAAGCATTCCTGTTTTTTTCACAATAATACTAGTATTTTTCGTTCGTTATTGTTTTAAGCTTATTTAAAAAAAATAAACTTTTCAGGTCGATGATTTTTGAAAGCGTGTTTTCAGTTTTTTAAACTATATTTATTTTTATTTTTTTCAGTTTCGAATGCTATAGAAGCGAATTTTTTAGTCTTTTTAAATTATATTAATCTTATCTAAACTTTGAAATCATACAGCCGTATATGACCATTGATATTTTCCGATTTCGGAGAGGGAGCCTGAAAATCAGCTACAAAGCCCAAGGCAGCAGGCTAGCAAAGGCGGGTTACAAATGAGGCAGCAGGCGCGGGTGTTGATGAAAAAATACTTTTTTCAAATGAAGAAATACAAGTAAAGTGAGTTCGTATTATATCAAGGAGGTTACGTACAGCGCCATCTGTCCGCGAATATATCAAGCAATAATGTCGATATATCAAGGAGGTTACGAACAGCGCTATCTACCCGCGAATAGATCAAGCAATAATGTCGATAATTATGACAAATTCAAATCCCAAGCTTCAGAGTTACAAGCGAACAAGCAAACATACATACATACATACAGGTGAAGCTAATAAAAGCGTGTTGATTAAAATAACTTGTCCGAGTCACACCCTACATAATCCACTCACTGTAAGTATCCACTAACACTATGAGTATTTCCACAGTGACACACTTATTCAGCTTGAGCGCTAGAGGGCTTCATCTTAGGAAACTCTCACGATAAATTTCTCACCAATTTGTATTCGAGAACTCGTTGACGTACGAATAAATTAAAAATGAAATAATAATAATAGCATTTATTACCCAACAGTTAAAAACCATTTACAGGGTTAACTAAGTATGTTAAAAAAATTATATCGAACCTTATAATAACAAATTTACAAATACCTCGTTAGTCCTTAGCTCGCACAAGTTTCGCCTTCTAAGGGGGTCGTTCGTGGGGTGCGACAGCTGGTTAACGGAAAAACAGATTTCAAACTGAGATTTTCGACAGATTCAGATATACTAATAATAATGATAATAACTGTCTTTAATGTTTACAACTAATAAGGTTCAACAGTGTATGAACAGTATGGACAAAAATATGGATAAGTTGGACACAAAAGGCGAAGTTCAATTTTTATAACGATAAATCGTTATTAATTGTTTCTCCACTTAACCTCAAAAAGTCGCTGCGGTGTTATAAGGTCATTATTTTTAAATAATCCGTTCTGCTGTAATCAAGGCATGGTATGATAAGAATATTATAATGACATTAGATTTACTAGTAATAATAATCAGACAGTGGTTTGAGGCTGTCCCTTGAAAGCTCTGAGATCTTCATTTATTCGAAGACAAACAGTATCAGTCATTTGTGGAGGAAAGCCATAATAAACTTGAGTGTCAGCAGCATATACGTGTATTTTGCAATACTGAAGAGTCTTGATTAAATTCGACGTATATGTGTAAATAGCAGTGTACCCAAAATGGAACCTTGAAGAACGCCACGATTTGATGAAATATATTGGGATTCAACTCCGTCTATATTGACCTTTTGATGACGATTTTCCAAGAATGATCCGAGAAACGAAACAGCAATATCGTCGAGACATATATAAGATATAATTCTCGATAATAGTTTATGGCTTATTGTGTCAAAGGCCCGACTAAAATCCAATAATATGAAACAAGTAAAATTTTTCTGATCTGTGGCTCTAATTATATCGCCGACAACGTGTAATAGTGCGGCTGCGTCCCTTACGAACACCTGATTGAATCGAAGGTAGTATTATGAAGTACTCAAGATATTCCTTCAGCTGGACTTCCATTGCTTTTTCCAAAATTTTCTATAAGGTTGGCAGTATTCTGATTTCTCTGAGATCTTTGAAATTACTTGGATTATACTTTTTGTCTGTACTTTTACGATTATCGCACTCTTTCACTGTGTCAGAAACAAATTATTTGCTAAGCAGGAGTTGATAATATGGGTTATATAACCTATTCTATACGGGAAACATAATCTAATATAATCAATATTCAGTTCATCACAACCTGCAGCTTTCGTTTTGATAGAGAATAATGTTTGGTAAACAAATATATCATCTTCTCTTTATATAAAATCCCCATCTATGAGCTTATTATTTCCATAGAACGTGAGTATTTCCTGTGGTGGATCATTAACAGATATGGGTTGATGAAATATTGGTTGATCTCGTTTGGATTTTTCAAATTATCGGGAATATCAAAAGATTTCTGAGGTAAAATATTATTTGATTTCAAAGTTCTCCACATCTCTTTAGAATTTTTGTTATTATAAATGTGAGCAAAGTATGCTCGTTTCTCCCTTTTGATGGCTTGATTGGTATACTTTTTCATATCTTTATAGTATGCACTGCTGATTTTGTTGACTTATGCCGTTTTAGAGCTTTGTTCCTGATTGGCATCATTTCTTTCAAGAAGTCTGTGAGCCAGGGAGCTTTTTATTTGGTAATCCTTGAATACATTATTCAAACAATTAACCAAAAATTTACTTTTCCATCAACATTCTCTAGGTCAAAAATTCTAGAGAAAAGTGTTAGAAGCAGTTCTCTTTTGAAGTTTCCTTCATCAGAGTACTTGGAATTTCTATAAGTATATATTTTAGGCACCTGCTTGATCCCATATATACTCAATTTACAACTTACTAACGAATGATCAGATACATCACCAACGTTAATAACGCTCCTCTCTAACATCAACTCAAAATAAAGTCGTATAAGGTAGTTGTGCGTTTTTGTAATTCTTATAGGGGTGTTTATGATATTACTAAGGTTGAATGAGTTCAAAACAGAAGAAGGTTTATTTACGTTAGAATTTCGGAAGTCAAGAAAATTGATATTCAAATCTCCTGTACAAACTAAGTTGTCCACAGTTGGGTAAAATGTACTAAGATCTTCTTCAAATTCATTTATTAATGTAGCAACATCCTCAGACGGAGGTCTATAGATTACTCTTATAACTATCGATTTATTTTTATTTTAATTTTTATCCGAAACTGTTTACACGTTTGACCCACACACAAAATAGTTTCACTGTGAATATTATTACGTACTTAAATACAGACCCCTCCTCCTCCTCTTGAAATTCTGTCCACGTGATAAAGGTTATACCCGTCAAAAGCAATCTGGTTCTTGCCAGTATCACTAGTAAGCCATGTTTCACATATTGAGAATATATCAAATTTGTTATCTGAAATAAGAATTTTCAATTCCTGAAGAGAGGATAACAGCGACCTCACATTAGGACATCCCATTTTCAAGTAGTTAACACTAGCTATGACTTTTAGCACAATCCTAACCTATCGGCAAATAAAAACTGTATCAGTTGGATTCACCGCCTTTTTAACCTCGGGTGCGACTGAACTGCACGAGACACTGCTGATTTAAAAATAACTGAAGGTTTACTATGCAAAATATATTTAATAATTAATCGTGTGAATGATAGTGGTAATGAAAATAATGATAACCAATTAGCTAGACCAATTGTTCAATGTTAGTGATTTTTTTGATAGTTGCTTCTTCATTGTATTTGATATATGTAGTTCCAAAATTCGTCCAAGTGTACGCATTAGTACCCACTTTGGAGATAGCTGCTTTCAATATTTCGAACTGCTCTGCTGTAAGGTCTTCTCTTATCATTACTCCCGTTTTTTGAGAATTTTTTTGTAAATCATGGTCTTCATATAGTTGTTACATAACTTAACCAATATAATGGTCGTGTTTTTGACCTATCATCTTTTCCAATGCGATAACAGGAATCAATATCTGTTCTAGGTATATCGAGATTCATTTTATTCTTAGACAAATCACGAATAATTTCAGAAGAATCTTGATTTTCTTGGTCTTTTATTCTATAAATTCTAAGATTTCTACTTAAGAACTGTTCTTGTTTTTCAACAATAGTCTTCAAAATATCTTCCTGAGTTTTCACTTTGACAAGTAATTATTTATTTCATCAGTTCGGATTTCCATTGTCTGATATAATATAATTTGATTTGATAAACCTGAAAAAAATTAAAAAGATTAACCGAAAATAACAATTTTATTAAACAAAAACTGAAATTACAAAGAAATAACATACAAGAAATAATCAAACAAATGAAAAAATAAAAAAATTTAAATATTAATGAAAGCTGAAAAATAAATTTTAAAGAATATTATTAACAAAAAATGGAAAATAAAAATTAAAAATATCTCAAACCAAGTTATGTCACGACGTTTCTATTGTTAGTATCCACATCCGTCTTCATAGTAAATGTCACCCGAAGACGATCTTTTTAATTTTTATTTTCCATTTTTTGTTAATAATCTTTATCAATTTTTGTCAGCTTTTATTTTTGTTTCAATTTTTTTGGTTTTTTTTATTTTTTTATTTGTTTCATTGTTGCTTGTATGTCATTTATTTGTAATTTCAGTTTTTGTTTAAAAAAATTGTTATATTCGGTTAATCTTTTTGATTTTATATGTTTTTTGAGAGTTTTTGAATCAATTTATATTATATTATACAATGGAAGTTCGAACTGATGAAATACACCACGAAACATTGTCAACCACTTTCAAATAAAAGTAATTCTTTATTTTCCTTTTTCAGTTTTTTTATTTCTTTTGAGAATCTTTCGCAAATTGTTTCTGTTATAGTTTTGTCAACTGATCAAGGAACTCGGCAGAAGTACAAAATTTGGTCACTAGTGTTTTCAGGACTGCTTGCAGTTCATCTTCGCCCTTTTTTGGTGGCATCTTGCTAATAAACAATTATGCGAATATTTACTGACTACATTTTTTTTTATTCAACAATGCCCAATTAGAGTAAGTATCGGTAACAATTTGTCTTTTCAAAATATATTTTACGTAGTTTATAACAATATTATAAGCAATAGCAGGACGTCGACAGGACATGTCACAGCAGACACACAACAGTAGACTCACGACTTGCAAGTTCAATTTGCCAGGTTCAGGCTGACTTTCGAAAATGTTTTGTATTGTTTTACCTTATTCTACGAGTCACTATTTGCGTATTCCATTTGTTTCTTCAAGAGGGTGTGATAACGTATCATCTGTTTAAAAAAATGGTTTAAAATCTGTTTTTTTGTTAACCAGCTGTCACCTCCCTACGAACAACAACTTTCAAAATTCGAAACTTGTGCGAGGTAAGGACTAACGAGGTCTCAGTTTTCAACGTGTTATTCCTAGACCCACACGCACTTATTTCCTGGCAGGATGTGCGTCTGGACCAAATTCCTTGTTGCGAAGTTCTACAAAACAACATAAAAACATGTTTCGAGTGAAACTTTGATTTTCTCAGCCTCATAATGTTCATTAGCCACAATAACATTATTGAACAAAAATTGTGAGAAACTTTCAATTAATGAGATCTTTTTCAGTTTCATAACGGATTGGAAAAAGTGATTTTTGTGTAATTCAATGTTCATGGGAAAGTAGTTATTTCAAAAGGATGTTTTCCGGTTTGTATCTGAAAGACACGTTTATGTATGTCTTCTTTAATAGGTTGTATTGTATTATTAATTTTTTTCCTTTTTAGAAGTTTTCCAAGTTTTGTTTTATGATGGAGAAATGTTAAGGCAAAAAGCATTTTCCCCAAAAAACTGGTATCTAAATTTGAAGAAATCAGCTTTAAATGTTCAAGCTAGTCTCGAATATACCTACACAGTAGATTAAATGGACTGACGCCTATCAGAAAATAACTACTCCCCTGGTTAATACCACGAAGGTATTAACCAATGATACCTGTTGGATTATATCCGACAGGTATCTGTGCAGGAATCTTCATAGAAAATTTTCTGCATTTGTAATTGGCCATATAACTGAAAGTGTCGGCCTTCAATTTTGGAACGAGCACATTTGCAGACCAGTTTCGGGCTTATTAATTTATGGAATATCATTGATTTTAGGTCGACGATGCACTGATGAGTGGCTAATGATCCCGAAACCGGTCTGCAAGTGTGCTCGTTCCAAAATTTAAGAACGACTCTTTCAGTTTTATTGCCAATTGCATATGTAGGACATTTTCTGTGAAGATTAATGCGCTGACGCCTGTCGGATATATAATCTTACGCCCTTCGTGGTATTAGCCAGGGGAGTAGTTTGTTTTCTGATAGGCGTCAGTCTATTCAACCTACTGTGTAGGTATATTCCAGACTGACTTGAACTGTTTAAAGTTAATTTCTTTAGATTTGTTTACTGGCAGTCTTCAAGCATAGCCCACTGACTAATGAGAAAGTTTTTCTTCCTTATTCAGAGGAATCGGGCATATTACGGATATGTAGTTAGTTAGTACCTCATCCACTAGATGGAGTGACATTTTGTTGTTCGCTCCAACTTAGGAAGAGGTATGAAATACTCTGAAAGAATTCCGATTTTCAATTATGGAATATCATTGACTTTAGGTCGATGATGTCCACTATCTTGAACTGATGAGTGGCTAGTGAGCCCGAAACCGGTCTGCAAGTGTGCCCGTTCCAAAATTTAAGGTCGACTCTTTCAGTTGTATTGCCAATTGCATAAGCACGAACATCTCTATGAAGATTCTTGCACTGACGCCTGTCGGATATAATCCAACGTTCTTCATGGTATTAGCCAGGGAAGTACTTGTTTTCTGATAGGCGTCAGTTCATTCAACCAACTGTGTAGGTATATTCAAGACTGGCTTTAACTTTTAAAGTTCATTTCTTCAGATTTGTTTTCTGCCAGTCTTCAAGCATAACCCACTGACTAATAAAAAACTGGCATCTTTTCAAAATATACCCTATTCAATTCAAGTCAAATTAATATTTTCTTCCACACATTTGTAGAAAAATTCACTTCAACATGTTGACGGATCCTTACTTTTCGAAAAATTGCCAACAGACCAACTTTTAGTCCTGGTATGGAAGAAAAACTATTCACCGAAACGCATTTCCATTTATTGAACTTCGCAGACAGATAATCTCTGCTCTGAATCAATATTAGAATCTCGGCAATAATTTTGCCTGTACCTTTCCTCTTCATTCTTTATGCTTCTTATCCTCACCTCCGGCAACATTTATCCTTGTAGGGAACGACTTCTATGAAAATAAAACAGTTGTTAATCCTTCGCTGTTGAGCTGTTGAATTATGAACTAAGGATAAGAGATGAGAGACGAGCAAAATGTTTCGTTCTCCAGTTAAACGAAACTGTAGATTGTTTTCCAACTTTAGACTTTTAGATGAATAGCATTTCATGCTGTTAGAGGTTAAAGTTTGTTGTGGCGAATGTTCAAGTCGCGGCTGGCAAATAATTGGGGGTCAACTGCTCAAGTTATTATTTTTCTCCTAAGATGCGGAGTAGAGAGTACAAAATTAGGATTTGAATAGTCGATGACTCCTAAAATAGAGTAAAAGAGGCATATTCGCAGACAACGTGGGCTACATTGAACCTACCATACAGGGTGTTTCAAATTCGATACTCACCATTGGGATTTTGGAAACTATGCGAGATACGAAGATGACTAAATCGGGGCAAAGTTGGGCATATACCTGACTAACAATATGCCGTTGAGAAAGTTCTGTAATTCAAAGTATATCCGGAAATATCCGGAAAAAACGAAAATTTCAGAAAACGCTTTTAATTTTTTTTGGATATATTTTTCGAAGGATTCGGCAATAAATTGCACTTTAACATTGCCATTTTTTCCCTGCTACATACTGTTGTTTTTGGGTTTGCTATCCGACGTTGCGTCTTCCGACCACCATCATCAACTTTATTTTTCTGAATAGAACCAGATGTTACCTTCTCAATGATCTATCATAAGTTATCATTCTTTCTTGGAAAATTGCAGATATTGAGAAAAATGTATTCTTATCATAATATGCTTTGACTTTTATGTTTCTAAATTTGACTTTCAATGTTTACTCTCAATAACATTATGTTATTGTACGAATCATTGAATTTTTGTCGAAAAATGGTTTTCACGAATGAAGGAAAAAGAGATATGATACAAATTTATTACAAATATGATAGAAACAGTGTTAGAACATCGGAAATGTATTTAAACTTGTATCCCGAAAGACGATAACCACATCGAACTAGGTGCAAGTTATTAGATCAAAACCTCACAGAGTTTGGTTCCTTTGAATAGCCGAGATAAAAGTACTGTGACAGAATGGACAAGGAAACTAAAGGAAATTTGATAAATGAGGTAAGTTAAACATTGTGTCCTTTTCAGTAAAAATCAATAATTTGCAGATGAACATGAATCCGGGAAACCTAATTTGAACAGATGAAAGCACTTTCACGAATTGTAGGATATTCAACCGAAATAACGAACACATTTGGAGCATAAACAACTCCAAGCAATTCCGAGAAATTCGACACCAAGTGCGATTTAGTATTTATGAGTGGGCAGGAATTCACGAAGATAGAATTTTGGTTCCTCATTTATTTGACGGAATTCTGAATGGAGAAACCTATCACCAGTTTTAAATGTCAATTCTCGAAGACTACATGGATAATCTTTATTTGGCTAACTATAACAACATCTGTTTTTACATGATGGTGTTTCACCGCACACTACCAGACGAGTATCTAATTACCTGGCTGAAAGGTTTGGTGGTAAATGAATAGGCAATAATGGGCCGGTGAAGTGGCCGGCAAGGTCTCCAGACTGAAGTGTTATGGATTCATTCTTATGGGGTACACTGAAAAATAGAGTTTATGGTCAGAGGGAATATCAAAATATTGACGACCTTCAACACAATATTGTTAGAGAGTTCAGAAGATTGAGGAGACGAGAAATTAATCGTGCACTGAATAATATTCGAAGAAGAGCACAGATGTGTTATCATGAATAAGGCTAGCATATTGAGCATTTGCTGTGATTTACTTTTGTCTTTACATTTTAGTTATTTATTGTTATATGTTCAAAGTTCTATTTTCATTAAAAAGGGCACAATGTCTAATTTACCTCATACACACCTCATTTATCGAATTTTGATTGTTGATTCTGTCTCCGTATTTTTTCATTGGCTTTTCAAACGAACAAAACTCGGTGAGATTTCTATCCAATAACTTGAACATAGTTCGATGTGGTTGTCGTCTTTCGGGATACAAGTTTAAATACATTTTCGATGTCCTTACACTGTTTATTATCGTATTTGTAATAAATTTGTTTCATCTCTGTTTTCTTCATTCATGAAAACCATTTTTCTCCAAAAATTCAACGACTTGTACAATAACAAGATGTCATTGAGTGTAACAAATTGATAGTCAAATTTAGAAATATCAAAGTCAAAGCCTATTATGATAAGAATAAATTTTTTTCAATATCTCCAATTTTTAGAAAAAGAAAGATAATTTATGATACATCATTGAAAAAGTAAAATATGGTTCTATCCAAAACAGAAAGAATCCAATGTAGCATCCATTAGAAACGAAACGTCGGATAGCAAATCTGACAACGCCATTATGCAGCAGAGAAAGGTGGCAACGTGAAAGTGCATTTTATTCTCGAATCCTTCGAAAAATAAAGCCAAATAAAAACCATTTTCCGGATATACTCGGAATTTCAGATCTTTCTCAACGGCATATTGTTAGTCAGGTAAATGTGCAACTTTGCCTCAATTTTACCATTTTCGTATCTGTCACAGTTTCTGAGATCCCAATGGTGAGGATCAAATTTGAAACACCCTGTATAGTAAGTTCAATTCGGCCGCGAATTTAGCACACTATTTTGGGGAAGGAGATATGTTAATTCTGAGGTGTATCTTTATGTTTAATCAGTTGATTGTTTTTGCCGTGCCTGTTTCTTTCCTGTTGTTTTTCCGGAAGTATCCAACGTGTGGAGAAGAAAAACAATCCATTGCCCCTTTGAATTCGTTCCTGATCTCAATCTTGGAGTTAAAATTGAAAGAGAGAGAGTTTTCAAACTCTTCTTCTCCATCATATTTCAAACCGTTTTCTTCTTGTCTCATCATTTCTCCTCGATTTACCACACACAGTCTCGTAAACACTTCCAGAACATAAAGAAAACATAGAAGACCTACCCCTTTCACATTCATTCCCAAACCTCCCAGACCGTCAACAAAATCAACTTTTTTCGGTAATAAACCTGATCGGTTTTGTTTACTACCCTTATCGCTGACAAGGTTCCACTTCAGAATTATTAGAATGTAAATTTCGGAGGGAAACAAAAGAGTGGCGAAACAACGACATGAAAAGTGGCCGAAAAGGACGGGACGCTGGGCGTCGGAACTATTTTCCACGTCCGGAATATCCGCGGGGTCGCCAAAACAAATTACCGTTCACAAGTGGTCGAGCTGTTGAGTTTGGCACATTCAAAGGAGATGGAGACAAGTTAATTTATTCAGAATTCGCTGGCCTGTGTTTATGAATATTTTATGGGTTCGGAGGTTTGGGGGATTGGAGTAATGTTGCGTTTATTGCCGCTCGCTGCGCTAGCTGTTTCTCCATGTTTCGAAGTGAGTGTTTCAGGGTAGACGGTAAAAGGGTTGTAGCTGGTTGGGGAAATGAAATGTATATGTTTATTGTCGGTGTTGTGATGTATATTCGCTGTGACTAATGACGTTAGGATCACTTCAAGAAACCTCTGTTAGAGGTTGATTTATGGTTGTTTGCATAACGTATAATGAGGCAACATGACACGACAAAAACATTTTTCAAATAGTTCTTAGGGACAACAATAATGGCGTTTTTGTATTCGAATGCAAAAAATCTTCTGAACAAACAAACCCATTTTGAATTGAAACATGTACTATGGGGCGCCCAGAGTCAAATTACCTTCCAGATGTTACAATACATAGTGTATAAAGATATAATAATAATAATAATTTATTGAACCAGTGTGGTATAATATATACATATGGTATGTCAATTAAATCAAACCGTTTGCCCTTAGTACATATTTGAAATGAAGTATGAAAAAAATTTGTGAACCTATAAAAACGTAGTAGTAATGTAGTAAAAACACGAAAGAATAAAAATATAAACATACTTACAAAAGCAGTTGTCAGTAAGATATATCTTATATAATAATAATAATAAAATTTATAATAATTTATTTTCGCCAATGGGTACTATAACTCTAATAAATAACATTTATGACGTTCACATTACACTTATTCGGAAAATAACTACATTAAATTATCGTTTAGGTATTCCTGACGGCTATAGTAAAACTTTTCAATGAGCAAGGATTTAACACGGT